>CM051393.1:1992623-2067623 GCA_028015245.1 Cardamine occulta | reverse complement strand
CGCTTTCGAATCCGGTAGGTTGGTATAGACCTTGGACTACAAAGTCTTGGATATGGAACCGAGGTCGATGAGGGCGTAAACTGAGCCAAAGAATGAAAGCAATGACGCCTACAAAAAACAAAACCAATAGAAACATTGCGCATATGAATTTCGATATTCGAGTTGAGAGACTTTCTTTGACCCGGTGCGCGTAGTAGCTAGCCGAATGGTGACGCTTCATGGGTTGCGTTCGAGCCACGGGACTGGACCGGATGGGGATAGTTGTTCGGTCTGGTGTCATTGTGCTTTGATGATTTTCTGATGAACTTTTCCGGTGATAAAATATGGGAGATTTTGAGGAGTAAAGTTTGGAGTATAGGAGTTATGTATGAAGAAGAAAAGTTAATAGTTCTTGAAGTGATTGGAGAAGAAAGGTATCAGATAACGTAAAGTGAACACATTGTATTACAACTTTGGTTTTTTTTTTTCCCCCTTTTTTCTATTGTTTTAATGTTTTTTAAGAGAATCATATAAAGTTTCTGAATACAATCTATTGACGCTGTTATATACTTGTCTTTTGTTTTGTTCCAATGATACAGTGTTTACTCCCCTGAACAAAGTTATTGCAACGTTTTCCAATTAAAATTATGAGTAAGATACAATAGCCCAAAAACATTCTTACAATTTAAAAATAAAGGACATTAAAATTAAAGATATACGAATTCATAACAGAGAATCCGAATTCGAAGTTGTGAAATGTTATATAGTGGACCTTATTCGTAACAAATTAAGGTCGACAAATGTGTTTGAAAAGACATTGACTAACAATGTATAGGAGTTTTTAAGTAATATTTCAAGTTATCCACTAGCTTATTAATGGCGCAAAAGTGTTGATTAAAAACTATAGATGTTATATACATGATACTGCAAATCTATTCTGATCATGGCATTTATCCTTTGTTCCAATTGTCTGGTGAAGAAGTGTTAATTAAGTGCTCAAGATCGGTAAGATTTTCCGGATAAATGGGCCGAGAGACACATCTTTTATTAGTGGGCTCTCGGAGAAACCGGACCATTTATGCTAAAAAAATTACAGAGTAGTTTTTAATTATTTTGAAAAACACAAATATTTTGGTACGATGATCTTACTGAAAAAAAGAGATCTAAACAACTAGAAATTAAATCTAGATTTCCATGAAAATAGGTCGTTTAGTTAACGCATAATGCGGAAAATTTCGTTACAAAAAGTCCCAAGTTGACATCATTTTCCTCTCACTTCAGTTCACTCTGTTCTTCACCAGTCTCCATTGATACAATTTATGGATGTGTTCTTCGAGACTCAGAGAGGCTCATCGTTCTGCATTGAAGTGGGTTATTGGGATACAGTGTTGGCTATCAAAGAAAAGATCGAGAAGTATCAACGCATCCCTGTTTCCAAACAAACCCTTTTCTTCCAAGGCAATGTTCTTCAAGATCATCTTGATATCGAACAAAGCCAGATCCTCCACAACTCTCATCTCCAACTCTTCACCTCTTCTCCCAATAACAACGATCAAAACCGCAACAATCAAGTTGTCAAAACAGAGCAATCTCCACAGTCAAACTCAACAGAACAACAGATCATTAACGGTCATCAAGATTCGACTGTGATGATATCAAGAAGTTATAACAACAACAACCCGAAGAAGCTGAGAGTAATGGTGCTGCCGAAGTGCGGGACTAGGAAGATTCCGGTGGAAGTGAATGCAGGGGATAACGTTGGAGAATTGAGGAAAGAACTGGCTAAGATTCAACAGAGGTTTCAGTTAAATCTGCCACAAGAAGGCTATTTCTTTATATACAAACAGAATGTAATGGATGATGACCGGTCATTCCGGTGGCACCGTGTTGATCATGGCGATACAATTGAGATCTTTAATGGAAGTGTTTCCGGTGGCTCTTAATAGTACACTAAATTTTCAAGCTTTAACTCTCCTTTTTATAGTTTGTTGTTTTGTTTCACAGCCTTCTGCAAATGTGATTAAGAAGAACCAACTTCGAGCTGTGAAAAGGGAAATTTTGTGTCATTGACTTGCCTCTTGTCAAAAGCTAAGATCAAGCTTCAATTTAATACCCACAATGTTCAAGCTTTAACTTTACAATTAAGATTTTTTTTAATGTAGTTAAATCAAGACATCATTATCATTTTTAATTAACTCCTAATTCGATAAACGTGAGCTCTAGTTCAAACCTACTAAATTCCAACCCATAAATGTGAGCTAAACAATAGTTCTATACAAGATAACACAATTAATATCAAGATAACTTATATAGTTATTTTGACCACAAAAAAACTTATGTAGTTATATCTAAAACTCAAAGTTTGTTTGTTACATCAAATTTATCTTTATTTATTAGATTACTCAAAATGGCATGTGGCAAATGTTTATAGTCAAACCATACATCATGAATGTAGATGTTAATAAAAACATTCTTAAAAAAATAGTTTGACCTTTTTAAAGATAATTTAGTAACACATTAATATGAAATTAAAATTTGGTAAGTAGCAAATTAATAGTGTAGAATAGTATGGTCAAACAAATATACATGCAATATGTATCCGTTGAATGATATTAATGCTATATGTATCCGTAATATAGCGAATTAGTAGTCATAGTCAAACAAATATCTACATTAATGTATTACTTATCCTGCTATAAAAGAAATTAGCTCTATAATATAGCTAACCCAAAATGTTATAAATAAGTGATGTATGGAAGACTAGTAAGATACAGTCTCTTCTCTTTCATTTGCGCGTTCACTGGTATAAAGGTATGACGATCATAGTACTAATCCAATAGTAATCATGTTTTTCACTTAATTTTTCATTTCTTGTTGTCATTTCCAAATTAATGATATTTCTTTCTTCACTTTGTCCTTCATCAGTCTCTTTGCTCTTGAAACACCTTTGATTATGGATGTGTTCTTCGAGACTCAGAATGGCTTAAAGTTCTGTATTGAATTGGGTTACTGGGATACAATATTAGAGATCAAAAAGAAGATCGAGAAGTATCAACGTATCCCTGTTCTCTTACAAACCCTTTTCTTCCAAGGTAATGTTCTTCAAGATCATCTTGATATTGGGAAATGCAAGATTCTCCACAAATCTCTAGTCCGAGTCTTTGTCAACAACGGTCAAGTTCTTAAAAAGGTGAATCTTCCAATACTGTCAAACTCAATTGGAGATATCATTTTCGGCGTGGATTTGCCTTTGACAACGAAAGATATCATGAAGATTCAAATTTTTCTCGCTGAAGGAATCATTAACGGTCAAGATTCTCCGCCAGTGAGGAACAATGATCAATCTCCACCGTCAGATGCAACAAATCAGATCATCAACGGTCATCAAGATTCAACTGTGACGGTTCAAGAACTTCAAAACGAGAAATCTCCACCGTTAAACTCAGTTAAAGAGAGCAACATGAATGTCCCTATGAAGAGAATAGTAGTACTTGTGTGGAAGCCTAAAGCTGCGATGAACCGTGTGATGGTTGTGAACAAGACGGATCACGTGAAAGTACTGAGAAAATTGGTTCAGAAAAAACTGAGGGATCAAAGTCAAGATGGATATTTTTTCATACACAAAGAGAGAATTTTGAGCGAAGATCATTCATTCGAGTGGAATGGTGTTGGTCATACCGATGTAATTGAGATCGTTCCTGACCCGTGGCTCTTAAGTAACAATTCTTTGTAGAACTTAAATAAGTTTCATATTGTGTGTCTTTTGTAGAGCTTAAATTTTGTTTGTAATGATTTTCATGTTGTGTGTCTTTGTAGAACCCTTTTGTAATAAGTTGTAGTTTTGTAGTTTCAATGCAATATTTTGATAAAATTTCTATCATATTGTATAATAAATATTTTTGGTCACTATTATGTATAATAATTAAGTAAAATATATTTATATATTATTTATCATTTTCTGTCAATTGTTTGTATATATGTTATTTATATATAATTATATATGAAATCCAAGTGTAAATATAGCATATTATGTATATGAAACTAAATCAGTAAAAACAAAGTAAATAGATTTTTTTTGTCTTACGCATATGAAGTATAATGTAACAAAATACGTCTAAACAAATTAAAGTGTAAAGAAAAAGAAAAAAAAAATATGTAAAAAAGAGAAAATAAAATTTACAAAAAAAAACGTATCAATTTTCAGTGATATTTAAAGTCCAACCAATCATGCATTTAGAGTGATGTTTAAAGTTTAAACCAAATTAATGATATGTAGTTTAGTTTGTGTCCTCGAAAATATCAAACTGGCTGGGGGCTGACTCTAATGTAAAGTATACTGTAATAAAATACGTCTAAACAAATTAAAGTGTAAAGTAAAAATATATGTAAAAAAGAGAGAATAAAATTTATAAAAAAAACGTATCAATTTACAATGGTATTTAAAGTCCAACCAATCATGCGTTTAGAGTGATATTTAAAGTTTAAACCAAATTAATGGTATGTAGTTTTGTTTGTGGCCTCGAAAATATCAAACTAGCTCGGGGCTGGCTCCGCGTGTCAATCATGTGGAGAGAGTTACCTTCTTTTTTCTATAAAGAAGAGGATTAATCTCTTCACTTTATCCTTCATCGGTCTCTCTATTGCTCTTGAAACACCTTTGATACCATTATGGATGTGTTCTTTGAGACTCAGAATGGCTTAAAGTTCTGCATTGAATTGGGTTACTGGGATACAATATTAGAGATCAAAAAGAAGATTAAGAAGTACCAACGTATCCCTGTTCCCAAACAAACCCTTTTCTTCCAAGGAAATAATGTTCAAGATCACCTTGATATCGAGCAATGCAAGATTCTCCACAAGTCTCGAGTCACAGTCCTCTTCAGCAACGATAAAATTCTTCAATCAAAGCAACCTCCAATACCGTCAAAAGCAATTGGAGATATCATTTACAGTGATGATTTGCCTTTGACAACGGAAGATTTCGAGAATATTCAAATTTATCTCCCCCCTGAGGAAACCGAAGGAATCATCAACGGTCAAGATTCGCTAGTCATGAGGAAAAACGGTCAATCTCAACCGTCAGACGCAGGAAAACAGATCATCAACGGTAATCAAGAATCAACTGTGACGGTTCAAACCGAGGAATCTCCAGCGTCGTCGTCAAACTCAGTTAAGAAAAACAAGAACATTCAAGATTCGCGTAAGAATGTTACTATGAAGAGGATAGCAGTACGTGTGTTGCTATATATTCAGGTGCGAAGAACTTTTCATTGTTTGTGAACACGACGGATCACGTGAGAAAACTGAGAACGTTGGTTCAGAATCGATTGAGGGATCAAAGTTGGCTTCGAGATGGGTATTTCTTTAAGTACAAAGAGAGAATATTGTACGAAGATCAGTCATTCGAGTGGAATGGTGTTGGTCGCTTCAATAGAATTGATATCGTTCCTGACCCGTGGCTCTTATAAGTCACAGTTCTTTGGGGTCAAATATAGGTGTTATAATTATAAAATATTCTAAGATATGTTATAATTTTGTGCTGAAACTTGTTATTGAATTTTGAGTATCCATTTACTATTCTAATCTTCCTTGCAAGTTAGATTTGCTCAAAGAGACGCACAACTAAAACTCTTTAAGGCATGAGCTAGAGAACATAAGGCAGATTCGGTTTGTAATATAAAAAAATGGTTATTTACGAATAAAAATGATATCTAAGAGAAAAAATATGGAGTTGCTTCCATATGGTAGATCATAATTTTCATCTCTTAGCAAGAAATTTAATATAAGGAATAGAGCAGATGACTAGAAGAACAAAAAAAACTGATAAAGGCAGAATCCTCACAATATTACTTATCATTTTTTTGTTTGTTCAAAACTGATTCACTGAACATCGGATTTAACCATTATCAAGAATACGCAAGAAAAGCACTTCGAATTGTTGATTCAGCGCCAGATTCTTGCCAGGGATCTACTATCAAGTAATTCTGATTTTAATCAACAGTAGATCAATTTTCTCAAGCTAGCGGAAGAACCAGTGCCGACTCATTTGGGGGAGGGTACGGAAGGGGCGACGGTACGGAGTTCAATCACGTGTCTCCCTTTGTCCTTACTAATTAAAAGGCCCGATTTTTTTAATATATTTTTATATCAAAAAATTAAAATATGTAAATAATTTAGATTGAAGAGGACCCAAAAATATATTTTATATGTATATATTTTATTTTCATTAAAAATCTCTAAAAATATTACTCATAAAATTGTAAAAAAATTTAGTAAAAAACCTAAAAACAAAAATTTTAGGGGTCAAAATTCCTTTTTTGCTCTAGGCCGAAAAATATGTTGAGCCGGCCTGGGAAGAACAATGTAAACTATAAACTAGAAAAATTGGAAAATTCTAATGGAAAACTTCAATAACAAATTGCATTGAATTAATATCGAAATACAACGAAGAATTGGTTAGATAGGACATCGCCAGAGAAAGATAAATCTTTGCGCGGATTGAAATTTGGGAAGAACAAAGACGGGTAAACTTTTTTGGGTTGGGCCGGATCTAGTTTCTTTTAAACGCTGCGTTTTAGCCGTTTCAACTTTTTAAAGTTGTCTCGTCCACAAATGAATGCTTATTTTACCGTTGGATCATTTTTGTTAAGAAAGGCTATCGACGGTTTAGATTCTTTGACAAGGCTTTCATTTAACTTAAGAAACACGTAACCAATAAGGTAAATATAGGCCAGGCCCAAATGAGATCCATTGGATATGTGAATTAAATGATATAAATACCAAATTTTCTTTACAAAGCATCATTTTCTTTCTCTATCTCTTCTTCATCGACATTACTCACTCTCCATTGATCTTGATTCTTGAAAGTTGAAACACCATTGATACAATTATGAAGTTGTTCTTCGAGATTCTGAGTGGTTCATCGTTCGAGATTGAAGTAGATAACTCGGATTCATTGTTATTAGTTAAACAGAAGATCGAGAAGTCTCAAAATATCCCTGTTTCCAAACAATTCCTTGCCGTCGACGGCGTGGTTATTCTTCGAGAAGATCTTAATGTCGAACAATGCGAGATCGTCCAAGAATCTCGTCTCCAAGTCTTCGTCTCTCCTGAACAGAACCCTAATCACAACAACGATCAAGTGCTTCAACCGGAGCAACCTCCAGCACCGTACAATTCAGTTGAAGAGTACTTTGCGTGGCAAGGTTGGCCTATGACAGCCGAAGAGATCAGAAAGATCTATAGTTATCAGCCCAAGGAATCTCAACCGTCGTCAAACTCAGTTAGAGAGAACAGTAACGTTCAAGATTCGGCTACGAATAAGATAGCAGTATGTGTGACGGTGTCGCTACCATATTTAGGTGAGAATGATACTGAGAAGATCTTTCTGTTTTTTGTGAACAAGACGGATCATGTGGGAACACTGAGAACTTTGATTCGGAATGCACTGGGGAATCAAAGTCGGCTTCGAGATGGGTATTTCTTAATGCATAAAGAGAGAGAATTGTGCGAAGATCAGTCATTCGAGTGGAACGGTGTTAGTCACTTCAATACAATGGAGATCATTCCTGGCCCGTAGCTCTTATAAGTCACAATTCTTTAGATTCAAGATCTCTAGCAAAATTGTATCTCCATACATAGAAAAATAACTATGATACATTTTGCAACAAAAAACGTTATGTGGATTGAATTAGGTTTAGCTCTCCGCAGTCTTCTCGTTTCTTGTAGCTTTCACAGTCTTTCTTGAAGTTTCTTGATTTTAAAAAGTTTGCTTTCCGTTTCACACAGTCTTTCTGCAAAAAATACTCTATAACATGTAAATACCGATTACAGTTTTGAGCTGAAACTTGTTATTGAATTTACCTCTTGTTGAAAGCAGCCATCAAGCTTAGCTTCTATATTGTAGATCATAATTTTCATCTCTTCACTAGAACTTTAGTAGAATGACTAGAGAAAAAAAAAAACCCTGTTCGAAGCAGAATCCTCCTAATAACCATGGCTTATGGTGTGTTTAGTTCAAATTGATTCTCTCAACATCGATATTAACCAGGAACTTGCGGTTTTAATCAACTGTAAATCGATTGATTAGTAAATGGAGAATACCCTAGTCTAAACTTCAATAACAAGTTACATTTAAGCCCTATAGAAGAAGTAAGACGAAGAACTAAGAAGAATTTATTTGGTATGATATCGCCTGAAAAAGATGAATCAAGCTAAAGTCTGTAGAATCGATGATACGCGAATTGAAAATTGGGGAAGAACAAAGACGGGTCAAGTTTTCTGGTTAATGGGCCGGATCTAATTTTTTAAAACGCTGCGTTTTAACCATCTCAACTTTTCTCGTCCACAAAAGAATGCTTATTTTACGGTTGGATCATTTTTGTAAGGAAGGCTATCGACGGTTTAGATTCTTTGAAGAGGCTTTCAGTAACTTAAGAAACACGTAACTTAAAAGGTAAAATATGGGCCAGGCCCAAATGAGATCCATTTGATACGTGAATTAAATGATATAAAATCAAGTCCTCATTTTCTTTCTCTATCTCTCTTAATTTTCTTCTTCATCAGTCTCCAATCTCCATTGATCTTGAAACACCATTGATACAATTATGGATGTGTTCTTCAAGACTCAGAATGGCTTAAAATTCTGCATTGAATTGGGTTACTGGGATACAGTATTAGAGATCAAAAAGAAGATCGAGAAGTATCAACATATTCCTGTTTCCAAACAAACCCTTTTTTTCCAAGGCAATGTTCTTCAAGATCATCTTGATATCGAGCAATGCAAGATTCTCCACAATTCTCGAGTCTCACTACTCATCAGCAACGATCAAGTTCTTCAACCGGAGCAACCTCCAGCATCGTCAAAATTAATTGGAGATATCATTAACGGTCAAGATTCGCTAGTGAGGAACAATGATCAATCTCAACCGTCAGACGCAGCAAAACAGATCACCAACGGTAAGCCAGATTCAACTGTGACGGTTCAAACCGAGGAATCTACACCGTCGTCAAACGCAGTTAATGAAAACATTAACATTCAAGACTCGACAGTGACGGTTCAAGTACCTCAAACGGAGCAATCTCAACATTCAAACTCAGTCAAAGAGAGCACTAAAATTCAAGATTCGACTGTGACGCTTCAAGTACCTCAAACGGAGAAATCCCAACAGTCAAACTCAGTCAAAGAGATCACTAACATTCAAGATTCGACTGTGGATTTAACTCTTTCCTTATAGCTTTCAGTCTTTCTTCAAGTTTTAATGCTTCGTTCAAAGTTGACAGATTTTCTCTTTTGATATAGCTTTCAGTCTTTCTTCAAGCTTTCATGTTTCGTTCAAAGTTGACAGCTTTCTGCAAAATATGCTAAGACATGTAATTACCAATACGAGCTGAAAGAAGAGAAACTCTATTGTTTTAGACTCATTCCTTGTCAAAAGCAGCGATTAAAGCTTCACTTTTAGCTCTGTGCATTCTCCAAAAAAACTTTGGCCTTTATGAAATTCCTCAAACAATTTAGAAAGCTCCTAAATGGCAATACTGTAGAATCATATCTCTGATATAAGGAAAAGAGCAGATCATATCAAACAAAAAAAACCAGACTTACGAAGTTTAGTAGAATCACAATCTACGACTAGATAAGTTTCCTTCTTCCTCAAGCAACAGCAGAGCCGAAGCAGAATCTCAATCACGATGTCTTATGGCTGTGCCATGTGTAACTTTTTAAAACCCTGTGTTTTCGCGGCTGTTTCTATTAGGCTATTAGCACACAAGAATGCTTATTGTGTCGTTGGATCATGTTATCGACGAATAGTCAACAAGGCTTTCATTGACTGAAGAAACGAGAAGATTAACTATGGTCCAGGCCCAAAAAAGGTCCACTGGATATGTGGATAAATAATATTAAACCAAATTACCGAAACCTTGCCTTTTCATTAGGCCCCGTTTACCTACTTGATGGAAAAAGTCATGTACAATATCATGTAAATATCCCAATTAACACTAAAAATTCAAAACATGGATTATTTCACAATTTGTTTTATAAGAAATAAGTTACTTTTCCCAAAAACAAATTCCCTGATTTAAAAAATCGAAAACTAAAAAGGCCACTTGTTGCCGAAAAAAAAAAAGAAAAGAAAATTTAAAGCCCACTTGCAACGAAAAAGGAAAAGAAAAGGAAACAGAACACGAAGTCTAGAAAAGACGAGATAGCGTCAATAAAGTGGGGCCCATGGTTCAATTATTGACAATTTTCAGCTCCACCGATGATTAAAAAAATAAAAGGATAATAGCATCAATCGTGACGATCGTTAGAAATCTGTGGTTGTCGACAAGTTAGGAATAGACGGCGTTAAAGTTGTTGCTGCCGGCACACGGGTCGTGTTTATCAGCTCAAAGCAGAAATACTTTTCCTAACCAAAAATTAAGGCAAGAAAACTAATTAGCCAAACCTAGCGTGTAAACAACGCTCAATACACGTCGTCTTACACACGTGTCGAATATTTATTGGCTATTGCTTCACCGCCTTACTTTCCTCCTGACCGAGTCGTCTTCATCCTTTTCTATAAATTAATTCCCTAAGACCTCTTTCCCTTCACAATTCAGTTTCTTCTAAATCGATTTACGAAAACCTAATATCATCTTCTCAAATCTCTCAATCGTAATCAAGGTTAATTTCTGATTCTGATTCGAGTTCTTCGATTATTTGTTTCGCTCGATCGCTCTAGATTCTATTTTCTTTTGATTTTGACTCGGGTTTTCTTTGATCGAGGATAAATACTTAAAGTTTCATCGATAGTCTCATCTGAATTGTCGGTTAGGGTTCATATTATTTGTAGATCTGGGTTATTACTCATTGATCTGTGATCTCCTCTTAATCGATTCTTTTTTTTCAAACAATTTAAGTTTTGTCGGTAATTATCTTCTTAATATCGCACCGATCTATGATTTACTTTCAGATCTGGTATTAGTTTCTTGATCGGATCCGAATTTTGTTTTGGCGATTGGGTTTTGGTGTTTATTTACTGACTTTATTGCAATTGGTCCGAGTTTTGACCTAATTTTGCAAGTAATAGATGGCTGATCTTAGTTCTTCTGAATTTCAGATGCAGATCTTCGTTAAGACTCTCACCGGAAAGACCATCACCCTCGAGGTGGAAAGCTCTGACACCATCGACAACGTTAAGGCCAAAATCCAGGATAAGGAAGGTATTCCTCCGGATCAGCAAAGGCTTATCTTCGCCGGAAAGCAGCTAGAGGATGGCCGTACGTTGGCCGACTACAACATCCAGAAGGAATCCACTCTCCACTTGGTCCTCAGGCTTCGTGGTGGTATGCAAATCTTCGTCAAAACCCTTACCGGGAAGACGATTACCCTTGAGGTGGAGAGCTCTGACACCATCGACAACGTTAAGGCTAAGATCCAAGACAAGGAGGGTATCCCTCCGGATCAGCAAAGGTTGATCTTTGCCGGAAAGCAACTCGAGGATGGCCGTACTCTTGCTGATTACAACATCCAGAAGGAGTCGACCCTTCATTTAGTGCTCAGGCTCCGTGGTGGTATGCAGATCTTCGTTAAGACCTTGACGGGAAAGACTATCACTTTGGAGGTTGAGAGTTCTGACACCATCGACAACGTCAAAGCTAAGATCCAAGACAAAGAGGGTATCCCACCGGACCAGCAGAGATTGATCTTCGCCGGAAAGCAACTTGAAGATGGCCGAACTTTGGCTGACTACAACATCCAGAAGGAGTCTACTCTTCACTTGGTCTTGCGTTTACGTGGTGGTATGCAGATCTTCGTTAAGACCTTGACTGGTAAGACCATTACCCTCGAGGTGGAGAGCTCCGACACCATTGACAACGTGAAAGCCAAGATCCAAGATAAAGAGGGTATCCCACCGGACCAGCAGAGGTTGATCTTCGCCGGCAAGCAGCTAGAGGATGGTCGTACCTTGGCCGATTACAATATCCAGAAGGAGTCAACTCTTCACTTGGTCTTGCGTCTACGTGGTGGTATGCAGATCTTCGTGAAGACTCTCACCGGCAAGACTATCACCCTCGAAGTCGAGAGCTCTGACACCATTGACAATGTCAAAGCCAAAATCCAGGATAAGGAAGGTATCCCTCCGGACCAGCAGCGTCTCATCTTCGCTGGTAAGCAGCTCGAGGATGGTCGCACCTTGGCCGATTACAACATTCAGAAGGAGTCAACCCTTCATTTGGTCTTGCGTCTCCGTGGTGGTATGCAAATCTTCGTGAAGACTCTTACTGGCAAGACTATCACCCTTGAAGTTGAGAGCTCTGACACCATTGACAACGTCAAGGCCAAGATCCAAGACAAGGAAGGTATCCCTCCGGACCAGCAGCGTCTCATCTTCGCTGGGAAACAGCTTGAGGATGGTCGCACTTTGGCTGACTACAACATCCAGAAGGAGTCTACTCTTCACTTGGTCCTCAGGCTCCGTGGTGGTATGCAGATTTTTGTCAAGACTTTGACCGGAAAGACCATCACACTGGAGGTGGAGAGCTCTGACACCATCGACAATGTGAAGGCTAAGATCCAGGACAAGGAAGGTATCCCACCGGACCAGCAGCGTCTCATCTTCGCTGGAAAGCAGCTTGAGGATGGTCGCACACTTGCTGACTACAACATTCAGAAGGAGTCGACTCTTCACTTGGTCCTCCGTCTCCGTGGTGGTTTCTAGGCTAAAAAGCCTTCGGAATGTGTCGGTTCTTTAAGTTCGTATGTTTCTGTTTCGTCCGTCTTTAAAAACTTTGGTACTTTCGTGTTTTTGAGGCCTTGTAAAGCCTCTGATAAATAATTGGTGAAACTATGTTTGCGTTCTTATCTCTCGTTTCTTCTAAAGACTAATCGAATCGACCTGCTCTATTGGAATATGTCTTGTTCGCTTTATTCTCCTTTGTCTCTTAATTTATGTGCCTGTTTTCTTGTTAGGCCATTCCCTGAGTTGCTACAGCTCCATACACTGTTCCGTGCTTTTCTCGGTATCAATCTGCAAAGTTTATTTGGAAGTGTGTAGCTTTTAGAGGTGATAATGAGTTGGTTGAAAATTTTGACGATTTTACATTCGTTGATGAGGTTTGTGGTTTAGATGAAAAGTTCACTGCAATTTAAAAGACAAACATGAAATGTCTGAGAGGTAAATGCAAGATGAGTGTATCGATAGGCATCTCTGGATTAGTGAGGGTCCTGAGGGAGATGAGGTTTCTTCATTCAAAAGCGTTTTATCGGACGATGCATTTGTTATCATCTTCTGTAAAGTTTCCGTAGTGGATAGTTTGGAGCTTTGAAGGAAGGACTCTGATGATCTTCACAAGTCAAGTTGTATGCAAGTAAAATGAATATTTCTTTCTCTTCTACCATCAATCAAAACCATGGGATAATAATCCATTGGGTTCATACAAACATCAAAAATACATTTTCCTCTGAAAATGAGATAAAAACTGCAAAAAAAGTTGAGAAAATTTCCAACAAATGGAGACAAAACAAACAAAGAATGAATCAATAAGGTTACGAGACCTATTAGGGAAATTATTGGTCAAGAGGCAGCCATTCCATTTCTAGCTCTAATTCTCCAGACTCTACATTCTGAAGTTTGAGTTGAACCTCCTGTTTCACTTTGCCATCAACAATATTAATGATACTGTCATCTATAAGTGGATTATCATGTGATTTTAGCCATTTCCCAATCTGCATATCCCCAAACATTTCAGGATCCCCAAATGCCATTGCAGATGTTATCAAAGGTTGGATATCAAGCTCAGCTTCTCCCATTATGTCATCAGCAGAAAATGTATCATAATCATACACTTGCTGCAGTCACATAGAAACCGAGAAACCCCATAAGATATACATATAGGCTTTACCAATGACCAAAAAAGAAACATCACTACAAAACAAATCTGCTTTACCAATTTCACTGGACCATAGCTTTCAGGAACAGACAGCATGAGTTCTTGATTCCATATCGGGTTCAAATTACTATTCACAACAGCTGTCTGAAGTGTCTGAACAGTCAAGGAAACACAACAATTTTATTCAAGATTCACAAAATGCTAAACTAATAAACAGATGCAAAGCAAATCCCTTACTTGCTTCCCTAGATTCAAGACAACGTATGGATCACTTGACATTATGTCTCTGATTGCTAAGTTAGTACCTTTCTTAATAGTCACCTTCAACAATCCAATAAACTCTACCATCCCTTCCTGAAACTGTCATGTTTACCGATTTCAAAACATGCAAGAAGAAGATATAAAGAGAATGTTAACTTTGCAAGTTAGAAGCTTTACTATTTTCTCTGATGATGAATTTGTGCGAAAACTATCCATGATCTTTCTAGAAAGACTTGATGTAAGAAAAGCTGAATTCTTTTTGGAGCACTTTCCTGATGTAATCCGCAAGCTTGGCTTCAGAAACTCTTGGAGTTCATATTTTGACCTGAACAAAGATTCAAGGATTTGATTAACTCGCTAAACAACAAGAACAAATTTGTCCTGTCACAAAGTTTTTTTTGTTTTTTGGTATCTTACCTAATGAATCTCATACGTTGGTCATGACTAACATCAGGTCCAGGCTTAGAGCATGCTTGCGGTACAAAGGCTTCGTAAATTGAATTAGCAGAAGCATTTCCTCCAATTTCAATCATGGAATCGACTTCCTCATCTGACCAGTCATCAAGTGTCACAGACAAAACCTGCAGAAACCAAATTATGAGTAACTACATAACAAAAGAGATCAATTTGTCTGAGCACTAAAGAGAAGAGACAACAAATGGAAAGCCAAAATGTAATAAAGCAAAGAAGCTATATCACCTTTGAGATATGAGTGCCGAGGCTTCTGTGCACACCGCAACATTTTAAGCAAATGAATACTCCGATATTTGCAGATCTGAAAACAAGATACTAACTGGTTGGTTATTCAACATGAGAAACAAACACAAAGATGCATAACTAAGACACAAGCACATATGGATCGAGCTCTAATCGTGTAATGTGAATTAGTATCTTTCGGTTATGCTAAAGAATTGTGAGAATTTCAACTGTATTAGGCTTTTAAGGTGGTAGATTTCGGGTAGACTAACAAAAAACATACGGAACCAAACACATATTAACATGATTAGACATGGTAAAATGGCTTAGAGAAGTTTTGAACTTTCTAATTCATATGAGATGTTGTTTATTAGCAAACTATAATAAGATTATAGAAACCACAAATGAGAGGCTTAAAAGCGAGAACTTACGCCCATTTAGGATCAGAAGCGCTACAATCAGCACAGACTCGGTTATCAGGTTGATTTAAAAGATCTCTTATTCTCCTTTTACCTGTTTAAACACAATGTGTATTGAGAGTCACAACATAATCAGAAACCTTATAATCATTATAAATTTACAATAACTACAAAAACATGAAAATCCAGAATCTCTAAATCTATAGAATTCACCACCAGACAATCATAAAAAACCACAATTGAATGAATGTGTCATACCTGAGCCAGGCTTACCGAGTCCGGCTGCGTAATTGCTCATTGCTCTTCTTTTAAAAAACAAATATCATCAAACAAAATCCCACATAGAACATCAAAACAAATACATAGCCATCACGCACAAATTGTAGGAAATGAACACAAAATATTAAAAAGTTCCAATATTTCTTAAAGAAATTTTTAAAAAATTACGATTAAACGCGAACATTCTTGTCAATTTTCAGAAAAAAAAAGTTACAAATTATTAAATAAAAAGGCACCGATGAAGATCATCCTTATGTGTTTGGATTCCGACGCCGGAGATTCAAAATATAAGGAAAGAAGAAAAAAAAAGATCTTTTCTAACATTCAATGAAGAACGTTTCAATTGACGAATTAGGGATTGGATGATCTAATGATAAAACAAAAACACAAATGGAATTGGAATCGAGAGAGATAGAGAATTTGGTGTTCTTACAATCTTGAGAAAAGGGAAGATAGATAGACAAGGAATTCAGAGGTGTTTTACAATTTCAAAAATGGCAAATTATCATCTGCAAATGACAACAACGTGCTCACTTTTCTTTTTATATTTTTATTTTTCTTCCGCCTGTTTATTTTTTTGGTAATAAATTTTGCGCCTTTTTTAATAAAAATTATAGCAAATTGTTTAATTTCAAAAAAAGTTCCAAAAAAAAAACTCATTTCAATCCGGCATTGCTTCAACGGTGTTGATTTTTAATTGGTTAGATAGAAGAAACCAAATACAAAAGAAAGTATCTCATTCGGTCGGTTTAAACTGGTTTTGGTTTTTAACAAAATATTATTATCAGATTCTTTGTCTTAGTTATGTTTAAATCGGATTCTTTGGAGCTAATGGAGATGGTAGAAAGATTCAAGTGAGTGGCAAGCTTTTGCTCTTTTTATCTAAAGCTTTTGTTCATTTTATTTCTCTAGGTTATATGTTTGACCACGCTTGTTAATACGGTGCCGGATTGGTTTCCTTCATTATATATATATATATATTTTGTTATCAAACTCCATTTCATTAAGTTATAGGCATCGTACACGGGTTGGGTTGATGGGAGAAAGAAGATACACAGATTGATGTATTTTTAGCGAACCACAACACCTGGAAAAAACTACGATAAGAGAAAATGCTAATACAATAAAATAGATATAGATCTCCAAAGACCCTAAAGATAGTGGGTTACACTCCGAAAGTAAGCCACTCGAACTAGCGAAAAGATGACCAATGATATATCGCCAACCACCTTAAGATAAATTGCCTCACGAGAATACTAAAATTCCATGGGATTTTGATAATCCTAACTTGCTCCTGAAATGCCGAAGCACCCGTTCCTTGAACAAGGTAAGTTGCAAGTTGGACGAGATAGAAGACTCATGGTCCAAAGGCCGAATCCGGAGCTAAAGAACGAACACCAAATCTTTACTTCTTCAAAAAAAAAATCCTAAGATCGGTGAGAAGATATCCGATCCCTGACAAAGATAAGTGCAAAGAGGGCGAAAGAAAACTTTCGTGGTCCAAAAACCTATACTGACACGCAGGAAAAAACATTGATGCCAAAAATCGAACGAAAATCTTCGAATATAGATTCCGAGATAAGCAAAGAGATTCGAAAACCGTCGAGATTGGTTCCCTTCATAGGTGAGCTTTTTATCCATTTAGTTATCAAAATAATGGCGTTTTTGTTGCAATTTATTCAAGAACTCAACCAAGAGTTCAATAATCCCACAAAAGAGAAAATTTCAAATCCCACCACACATTTCATTTTTCTTTGTTTAAGAAAAAAAGAAATATCAAGCAATGTGGTGGTTACAAAGATTGAAAACTCGTTTCTTAGTAGTATCCCACTATCCCTTTCCGTAATAGGAATTGATGAACTTACTCTCTAAGCTTCCATAACTAAAATAGTAACTCTGAAGACTTGCTACCTAATTTTTCTCATCTCCTTTAAAAACACACATTCATTTGCTTTATCATCCATCATCTTCATTTCAACACCTCAAAACAGATTAACAATGGCGTCCAGTTTCTTCACTAAAATTCCTTCACTCTCTGCTATTTTCTCGATTTACACATCTATCTCTGCTTTCACGATCCTCTTCAAAACCATTCTCCTTGAGATAATTCCAACCAAAGTCAGTGACTTTATCATCTCCAAATTCACAGACTACTTCTCTTCTTATTTCAACTCCGATTTCACATTTATAATCGAGGAACAGTGGGATTACGTTACGAATCAGACATTTCGTGCAGCTCAAGATTACTTGTCGACCCTTTTACCCAAAATCTCCACCGGAAGTCTCCTCGTTGGTTCGAGCAACCTCAAGAATCCTATGGCTAAACTAAAATTTGGAGTCCCTGTAAATTCAAAAATCATCGATGAATTCGAAGGGATCCTTCTTGAATGGACTTTTCTCTCTGAAGAAGATAATAACAATTACCAGAGTAAACAAAAACGGTAAATTTCCTCAATATGAAAATTTGTTTTTTGTGATCACTATTCTAATCTGAGCCCATTGTACGAGAACCATTACCAGAGTAAACAATAAACGGTAACTTGTGATTTGTGAACATAAAACCCTAAAATCTGGGGGGTTTTTTTTTTTTTTTTTTGTAATCACTCATCTAATCTGAGAACAATGACCAGAGTTAACAAAAAGTGTAACTTGTGAACCAAAAACAATATAATTTGGGGGGTTTTTCTAATCACTCTTCTAATCTGAGTCTAATTACGAGAACCATTACCAGAGTAAACAAAACCCGATAACTTGTCAACATAAAAACCTAAAATTTGGGTTCTTTTTGTAATCACTCTTCTAATTAGGTTTATTTTGTAATTATTTTGTATTTCTGACGTTATATATTCTCATCATATAACCCTAAAATTTGGTGATGTAAAACCAAAACCCCTAAATTTTGGGGGTTTTCTTTCACCTGAGTCTATTTACCTTATTTTCCCTGGATTCAGACATTGTTTTGGGGATTTTTCATTCCAATATAATTACTCTAATCTGAGTAGGCTCTAATTAGGTTAATCCATGCTTAATCTTGTAATTGATTTGTATTTCTGTTGTAGTCCTGATCTGATGTTGATTTTTGGTTTCAGGTACTTTCATTTGACGTGTAAGAATGAGTTTAAAGACAAGATAATGTCAGATTACTTCACATACATTGTGAAATCATCGGTGAAGATATTGAAAAACAAAGAGAATCTCAATATTTACAGTTACAATCCAGATGATCAGGGATGGGAATCAGCAATCTTCCAACATCACACTACATTTGAAACCTTAGCAATGGAACCTGAGCTCAAGAACACATTGATCCGTGACCTAGACGCTTTCTCCAATGGAAAAGACTTCTTCAAAACCGTAGGACGAGCTTGGAAACGTGGTTATCTTCTTTATGGTCCACCTGGAACCGGAAAATCATCCCTTGTTGCTGCAATTGCCAATTACATGAACTATAGTATCTATGATCTTCAGATTCAGAGTGTTGAAGATGATGCAACGCTTAGAAGGATTCTTACTTTGACTGAGAACCGCTCGATTCTTCTCATCGAAGATCTTGATTGCGGTGGAGCGGCTGCTTCTTGTAGAAACGAAAATAAAGATGAAGAAGAATATGACGAGAATCATGACAAGAAGAAGAAGCAACCTAAGGTTTCTATGAGTATATATATATATATATATAAAAGCTTCACTAATTTACACAAACTATCTCTGATTTTGGTGTTCTGATTCTTTGTTTTTTAGGTAACTTTGGCTGGTCTATTAAACTTTGTAGATGGGTTATGGTCAAGCTGTGTAGAGGAACGAATCATAATATTCACAACGAATCATAAAGAGAAACTCGATCCTGCGTTGCTGAGACCAGGAAGAATGGATGTTCATATACTCATGGATTATTGCACGCCTATTGTTTTCAAGAAACTCGCTGCATTGTATCTTGGAATCAAAGAACATGATTTGTTTGAGCGTGTTGAGAAGATGTTCCTTGAGGTGAAAGCAACTCCAGCTGAGATCACAGAGAAACTTATGGTAAGCAAGGACCCGGATGTTACGCTTAAGGGTCTTGTTGAGTTTCTTGAAAGCAAGAAGATGACTATAGAGAGTGTTGATTCTGAAATTAAAGAAGCAGAGGCATGAAGCTTCAAGGATATAAGGAAGTAATTTAGTACTAGTAATTAAGCTCTTTGTCTCAATTTCATTTGGGATTTAGTAAGGCTGATGGATCCATCATCCATGGAAGTAGTAGTGACTACGTTTAAAAATCAAAGCGATGGAAATAGACAGAGATTTTTATATACATAATGTGGTGGTTATAAATTTGTTTTGAATTTTCTCATAATTCGAATTTAGCATTGTAAAAAGCATTATAAAATTATATTGGGAAATTTAGAATTACGAAATTGAACTTGCCTTTTAGAGGATGTCGAAATAGAGCAAAGAGAGAAACAAAATATTAGATTTTTCGGCACAATTTTTTTCAACGAAATACTAAATACTTTCCAAATGAATATTCGTATACGTAAATGACATCTTATTTTAGCGCCAATAAATGTTTTCCCGCGCCACAAAAAAAATCTTTCTTCCTCCAAGACCACATAAAACCCTAACCTTCTCATCTCTGTATCTGCCCCAAAACTGATTCGTTTCTCCTTCGTTCTCTCTCAATTCGGAATAAAATGTTTAATCCGTATAATAAGTCTTTTATTCCTTCAAAGAGTTCCTTGGTGACAGTGTGGTGCGCCGCTCACGTGGAAGATTTCGTCGAGGATTGTCAATACATAGCCACGAACGTCCCTGAAACAGTTGGTTCGTCTTTAGTCTTCGATTTTTGCTTTTGTGATCAAATTTCGCATTTTTTTTGGTTCCCCTTTGATTTGATTGTATCCATTTCGAAAATTCATAAACTTTAACAGTATATGATCATTTTTGACATGTGCATTCACCATGATTGCGCTTGACTATCTACTGCATTGTTAAAGTTTTGACTTTTCAATACTTTTGGTTTATTAAACGCTCTCTATGAATGAACATATTGCAGGATTGTTGATTTAAGATATGTAATTTGTCTCTGTGCAGATCTTATAATGTTACATGAGTTACCAATGTCAAACAGAATGTCGGGTCACATTCTAGCTGGAGTTGTGCGAATATACTCAAAAGAAACTCGATTATCTTTCACGTGATTGTAATATCCTTAGAACGTTGGTAGCTAAACCAGAGGATTTGAGACAGGCACAGTTTGAGTTTGTAACTTTGCCTCAAACACTCAATTTGGAGGATGATGACACACTCGACATGTATCTTTCATCCTTTGATCACTTTTCTATTGGAGTTTGATATGTAATAAAAGCTTGAGAGAGATCTTAACATTGTACTATATTCTTTTTCTTGTGAATCCTAGGGAATTCGATAATCGTCTTTTGGAAGTTGTCACTCTCAAATGTATTTTTTGCCTTTTTTTTTTTAATTTTGTTGTAGATGCATCATACCATATGAATCGAGGTGTTTATAATGCTGATGTCAATTTTGCAGATCAAATTCCTACTGGCACTGATCCTTATATTGCTATAAGGTTCGAAGACGAGGTGAGATTCCTGCTTGCTGTCTTATGACTTTTGAAGTTGATTCTGATTATTTCATGTCTTCAAGAGAATATGTTATTGAAGTAAAGTTTTTTTTGTATGTGCTTCTTACAGGACATCATTAGCCCAATGGATATCGAGTGAGACTCTTCAAGTTTTGATATTTCCTCTACTACACATGTTTCTTATATGTTCAAAGATTTACATTTTAATGTTGTTACCTCTCTTTTTTTTAATGAATTAAGCAGCCAGTCCACAGTTCCTGTGAATGAGCATCTTGGAGAAATTTTTGTTGAAATGGCTTATGAGACAAGACCAAACAATGAGTTAGGAGACTTCAATGTTTCTCTACATACTAGAACCTATGTTCCTAGACCAAGTAACTTGACAGAAGCTTTCACTCCCAGTACCGAGAGAAGCAATGCTAATTCTCCTGGAAGTGTTCCTGATATTGAGAAAAGGCGTGATGCTGCACACGGTTTAAGCCCTGTATCCCATCCATCATTTGTTGCACAACAACAGAATCTTAGAGTTGAAGGCACTGAATGTTTAGATGAAATCTTGAATGATAAAGAACCCACTATCCCTATTATTGATGAGGAAGTGTCAAATTCTAGAGGACATTCGACGTTTGAGCTTGGCTCAGGCTCTCCAAGTTTTGCTGGTTCTGAGGAAGAACATACAAATTTTGGTGAGTAAAGAACATATATACTGTGATCATTTTATACTTTTAACCATAATTATTTGTACTATCTTATTATATATTTGAAATATTCTTGTTTTGTTTTTGATGTTAAGTGCATCCTTCACCTCAACTGTCTCTTCAGCCAACAACTCCTCCCCTACTACAAACAAGACCAAGGAAGAGGAAGCATTTTGATACTAAGACCACAATATTAAGTAACGAGTAATAACTTTTCCATTGCTTCCTATGGCTTTGATTGTTTCATTACCTGTTGCATACTGATCAAAGAATTTGGAACAGTATCGTGAAAAAATGATTGAGGGTCCTGGTAATAATACTCATCGTAAGAGAAAGAAGCTGCCTTCATCTAAATTAGGTTTTTGGAGATTGGGATAACCAATCAAAGAAGGGTCAAATTTTCAATAGGTCCTTGTTTACTGGTAAAATTCCGGTGACTCTTTCTTATATTTCCGACGGTTTTATCTTCATCTGCATCTGCATCTACATCTGTATCATCTCCTACCCAAGAAGCTGAAAGAGAAACTAACTTGGCCTCTCCAATTCCACAATCTACAGTTCTTGATTCTACTAATTCAGGCATTACAGTTCAGCGGTCTCCAGTTCAGAAAACTGAAGATTTTCAAGGCGTTGCAGGTCCTCAATCCAAGCATGCAGAGTCTATAGCAACAAAAGCAAAATCTACAGTTCCTGATTCTGCTAATCCAGACATTACAGTTCAGCGGTCTCCAGTTCAGCAAACTGAAGATGTCCAAGGCGTTGCAGGTCCTCAATCCAAGCATGCAGAGTCTATAGCAACAAAAGCACAATCTACAGTTCCTGATTCTACTAATCCAGACATTACAGTTCAGCGGTCTCCACTTCAGAAAACTGAAGATGTCCAAGGCGTTACAGGTCCTCAACCCGCGCATGCAGGGTCTGTAGAAACAGAAGCACAATCTAAAGTTCCTGATTCTACTAATCCAGACAGTACAGCTCAGCTGTCTCCAGGTAAGCAAGCTGAAGATGTCAAAGGCGTTGCAGGTTCTCAACCCGCGCGTGTAGGGTCTGTAGCAACAGAAGCACAATCTCCTCAGTCATCTAATAATGATGACATAGATATTGAACATTTCAGGGATGGTGGTTTCCATGACTACATGCCGTCACCACCTCCAAGATCTTCACCTTTTAGAACCAATGACTTTACCACTCAGCCTGAAACTTGGGAGACAGGATCTTATAGAACAAAACCTTCACCTTCCACTTTTCCAGAGGATCTGCCTGGACTTAGAAACTCGGGGCTCTTAGCTATGCCTGAAATCATGGATAAGGTTAGTTCTCTCACGATTTCGGGTGTTTTGTTTTTACTATTCTTGGTGCTTTTGCTAACATTGATAGCAAATACCATTTGGCTGTGCAATACAGGAACTTTATCTCCTAGAGTTAGGCGGTAATACACCGGTAAGAATCACCAGCTACTCAAGATTCTGATGCTTTGTCAGAGAGAACAAGGTATATAAAGATTCCAGAAACCATGTAACTTTATGAGCCTAGTGTTTCTCTACTAACTTGCAACATTCGTTGAACATTGCAGAGCCTTGGCTCATCATCTTAAGAAACGTTATGCAAGTAGTCCTTCCAGTTCAAGCCATCCTTCTGGAGATCTAAGTTTGAGCAAGATCTTGGCAGGAAAGACAAGGAATATAGCTGCTCGAATGTTCTACGACACACTGGTGATTAATTCTCAATACAGATTCCTTCTTAGCATCTCTCTCAACATTGCCTCTAACAGAGATGGGTTGTTTAGTGGATTCAGGTATTGAAGTCTAAAGGACTTATAGATGTGCAACAGGACCAACCCTACAGTGATATCGCTCTGAAGTTGATGCCTGCCCTTATTTCAAAGAACTTTGACTAAACATTGTTCAATAGATTAACATATTTATGTGTATATTATTAACACGGATGCGAGCAAGGAAGTAGTCACTAAATTTTGGTATAAGAAACACAAGACTTGGTTCTTTACCTCTTTGTATTCAAGGCTTCACAAGACGATTGTGTATATGTGAATTTGACAATGGTGTTGATATGTGAACCTTAAACCAAGCCACGTAGCAATAACTTGACCTTTCAATCGGAATTCATATGCTGAAGAATAAGATACAAGAATCACAGAACCAAATCAAACGGAGCTATCTAGTCTTATCATCCATGAAACGGATCATCACCTGATTATTCAGTTGCAGAAAATGTAGAAAATCACAGAAAGACTATTAACTCAATACACTTCAACATGCCACTGCTTGTTCTTCCTGAGCTGAGTTAGTTTCTGCTCCCAGCTTTCGCCTCGCTCTTCAGCGACCCTTTTTAGGGTATCTTGAATCCCGGGCATCATTCCTTTAAGCCCGCAAAAGTAAATATGAGCTCCATTATCCAAAAGTTTGAAGATCTCGTCGTGTATTCTTCAATCTTATCCTGCACATACATCTTTCCTCCTTTCTTGTTCTTCTCTTCTCTGCTCAGTGCTTTGTCGTACCTGAAATTCTCTGGATAGTCCTTGAGATAACTGGCGAATTCTTCATCATAGAGAAGACTGTCTATGTTAGCCACACCGAGGAAGAGCCACGCGAGTCCATCAAACTTGAAACTAGGAACATCCTCCATAAACATACGCCGTAGATATCCTCTGAATGGAGCAACTCCAGTTCCAGTGGCAATCATTATGTGAGTAGCTTTCGGGTCATCTTCAGGTAAAAGCATTACCTTTCCAGATGGACCTGTCAACAATAACGAAACATTTTAGACCAGACAAGTTCAACAAAAAGAATGGGTTCTATATCTACAAAACACATAAACTTACCAGTGATTTTAACTTTATCGCCGGGTTTGGCATTGCATAAGAAGTTGCTGCATACACCAGCTTTGGATGGATCTTCTTTTCCTGTCTCTGGATCATAGTAAAGAGCTCGACGAACACATAGACTAGCTGTTTTGCCATCAAAAGAATCTCCATACCGTGTTGATGCAATCGAATAAAGGCGAACATTGTGAGGCGCACCAGGTTTCTTAGGATTCTCGCCCTACAAATCAAGAATAGAGCACATAGAACCAGACATGTTACCAAATCGAGAGGGCGAATCATTTATCAGAAAAAGGAACACACTTTGCAAGTGAAGCACTTACAGGAGGAATCACTCCATAGCTTTGTCCTTCCCAGTAAGGAACATTACCATCATGATCAATTACAATGTGGCAAGTCTCTCCAGGAGCTTGTGGACCAACAATTCTCTCAACTGAAACAATCGTTGCTGTGTAAGGCTCCTTGGGCCGGTACAAGTTCAGCGGAGTCTCTTTGGGATCCTCGAGTTCTAGAGGAGTAACTGAGACTTTGGATCTGCTTGCTTGCTGAAGTGACATACATATTGCGGACCGTTTATT
Organism: Cardamine occulta; assembly: GCA_028015245.1. NCBI lineage: Eukaryota > Viridiplantae > Streptophyta > Magnoliopsida > Brassicales > Brassicaceae > Cardamine > Cardamine occulta. The sequence continues at coordinate 2,042,418 of CM051393.1, read as the reverse complement.
CACACTTAAGCTTCTAGATTTCGAATCTAGTCTCAGCAGAAGACCTCTTGACTTCTCAGTGAAGCTTATACTTTGCACCTGAGACAGAATCAAAAGGTCAACGTCTACCACAACACAAATCATTGAAATTTCTTTCTTCTACTTTCTAGATGAGATGCAAAAATTCCCAAAGGATTCCAATTTCATTTCTCAGTAGATAAAAAATCCAGTTTTTGTCATCTTCTACTTGTAAAGACTGTACCTTTCAATACCAAATTCACTACAAGTCGACATCAGAAATAAAGACGAAAACTTTCAGGACCATCTAAGCATCTGAAACAACAAAGTTCGGTAATTGAGTAATCTAGATCGGTTTTGCTCACCTTAATCATAGATCGGCTCGACCCATCAATTCCAGTTGGAAGTGTAACAGACATCTGAAATCAAAAACCAAAACTTTCATTATATCCAGAAATGATCTCAGGTACCAAGGAGGTAAAAGAGTATATACAATAGCAAAACCAAAAACCTGAGAAAGAGGAGTTGAAAGAGCCATGGTGGTGGAGAAAAAAGATAAGAATTTCCCCAGAAGAATTATAATAATTGAATCGCAATCGAGAAAAAATGATTGAGGAACAAAAGAAACAGAGGATTTTTCTGGGTTTATAGTAAAAAAGGCGTAGAGAAGAAGATCCTTTGAAGGCCCAGAAGAGTCACAACAAAACAGCCCATACACTGTCTGCAGTTTCTCAACTTTTTGGCTCTTCAAGAGATCTTGGAGGACAAATTATTTAGGGAGTAACTCTTATTGATTATTTTATTGGGGGATGCTGCAATTAAAAGACATTACGTCTCTTAAGAGAAGTTTCAACAAATTCTCTGTATCTATCTGCATTAAAAAAAGAACTCAACTCCTATTTGATATTTAGGTGTTACAATTTCAAGAAGCCAAACTTGTTGACTGTTGTTGAAAGTTTGAAACTTCACAAGTTGCAGTAGACTGAATTCAGCAATTTTCGTGGAGGATGTATAATTGCATCTTTTTCTGTTAAAACAACTAGTTAGTTACTAGTTACTACATAACTACTTCCTTTGCTTAATGCTTGTGCTTCTTTAGTTTCTGAATACAGGAAACTCGATAAGCATAACATCCAGATTCTTGCTCTATGTTCTCAGCATCATCTTAGATTTTGAGGTGCAATGCAGCGAAAACAAATGACGTGCAATAGTCCATAAGTCCATTCTTCCCAACGCCTGATTGAGTATCTTCTTATGATTCGTTGTGAATACTATGATCCGTTCCTCTAACCCGGATCCTAAGTTTAATAGAACAGAATGTTACATAAAACAAGAATCAGAGTGTAGATTAGTGAAGCCTATACATACTCATAACCTCTGGATCTTTTTGATTCTTCCCATCTTAATTCGCAGTCTTCAAGATTATTACCCTCGCTTTAAGCTGAACTTACAGTTAAACGACTTCGTTTTTCTTTGACAACGGCGTCGTTTTTACTTTGACATTACCTGAGCTTTTTCTTTTACAAACGACGTCGTTTCTTTATTCTTCCACACGAGTCAAAACCCTAAATCTGCTCTCAAACATCATTTTCAGACGAAAGTTTTGAAGAAATCAGAAGAAACTCAGATAAAATCAGAAGCATGATTCGAGTTACGAGACCAAAACCGATCATTGAATCACTGAGTTACCACCTTCTCCAGAGATGTTCCGCAAGCGGAACCCCTAAAGGAAAGGCCAAGCTGAAGACAGGTCAGCCATTGAAGCGTAACAAAGTCTCCACCAAAAAAGGTGGTGGTGGTGGCGGCGGCGGAGCAGTTGGAGATGGAGAGGAAGCGGTTAAAGGAAAAGGACGAATCTCCGATGAAAAGCAGAAGCTTTACGAGCAATGCTTAAACGCTCCTTGTCCTGTTCGCTACTTAACACCCAAAGAGCTCGAGCGCGAGGCACAACGTGAGAAGCTAGGGTTGATTAGCAAAGAGAAGCAACGAGATATGGAGATCCAGAAGAAAGGAGGAGCTGCCTCAATGGGAGTCACTGAAGAACCGATCCGAATTGGGACGCCAGGTTTAGATTACATTTCGTTAGGGATATTTGAAGCTGATGAGTTACCGAAATACAAGCTGACGGAAGAGGATGGAGAGAAATTGGCGAAGGAGTATAGTAAAGTGATGATGAGAGAGCATAGAAAGCGTCGTGCAGCTGAAACTGCGCTTTTGAATATGAAGAAAGCTGCGATCGAAGCATTGCCGGAGAAGCTGAAGAAGGCTGCATTAGAGCCTGATTTGACACCATTTCCGGCAAATCGAGGTATGGCTACTCTTACACCGCCTATTGAAGGGTATTTAGACAAAGTTTTGGATGCTGCCAAGAAGAGCTCAAGCAAAGAGAAGTTGAGATGATTCATTTTAAAGGTTAGAGCTTTTGTCTTTTGCTTATCGTTTTCTCTTTGGAGATGAGCTTTGACAGTTTGTTTTTCCGACCAATAGAACGAATGAGGATATAGAATTCAGGATTGATCTCTATGTCTTGGGTTTAGTAATTTTGTTTGTTAAAGATAGCTCAAACTTTATGGCGGGTTAGATTTAGTAATTTAATTATCGAAAGTTAGCATTTTTTAACTGGTGAAGTAGATGAATGGAAATTACTGTCTTGTATTTAAGCTAGTGTTTGCAAAAGCTGAATTGGTAACTTCTGGAAGTATTATCTTCTCTGGCGTGATTCTTGGCGTGTAGGCTTGAGTCTTATGTATGGCTCTTTGAGTTATTCTGCTTTTGTTTAGTTATTCTTTTCTATCCCGTTTACGTTTTTCTTGTATCAATCAAGTCCTCATATTGTGGTATTCTATTTATGTATGGACGCTTTGCTTAGAGCTTTCTTGGTCTATATTCTTTGTGCTTTTGTGAGTTCTTTATCAACTGTCTGCGTTTTCCTAGTCAATCTTCTCTGTGCTTTCGTATGTGTGACTGTGTGTTTGCTGTTCTGGACTTTCTAGTTCGATTTCGTCGAATCCGGATTTGTATCTGTGCATGAATGTATATATTCTCTGAACGGTCCTAATGCTTTCTGTGGTTTCTTATCCAGTTGAAGCTATGTTCAGAATGGAACAGCAACAGACCTGATTCATCCAGAAGTGCCAGAAATGGGAACCTCACGAACCTGTCCACAGAGATTCCAAGCTTGACTAGAGTTATGCATTTAGATGTCTGGCTTACTTGCATACGAGACTTTCTGAAGCTAGCCATGTAGGATCTTGACAAATAATAAATCAAGTCTGGATTTTATGATTTTTTCTTAGATTTTTTCATTAGTCCAAAGGTGAAACAAATGGGAAACATGAGCCTTATAAATTTTTATTGGGAGAGAAAAATATGGGATTTTCATCCTTTTTGATTCATCAGAGCCTCAAAACGTTAAAGTTCTCTCTCATATTAAAATGTGGTACAAAGAACAAACAAAAAAGGGAGCAAAAACTTCAAGACATGCAAAGACTTGTAATAATCCCTATATAACTTAAGATTGATCTGTTGCTCAAAATTTTAGTACCAACGCTTCTTCAATCGATACTTATGACAGCCTTAGGGGATGTATAGCGACACCATTTTGCGCAGACTTTAAACAGCCCCATCTTCCAAATCGCGTTTCCTGCCATATCGATTTCACAAAACACAACAGTTTTGAGATTAGCATTCACACAAAGGAGGAAAATAAATAAAGAGGACAAAATAAAAGAAGATAAGAGAGGATCACATACCTGTCCAACACCGGCAATCAGAAATTTACCCGATTTTGCAAAAGCCAAAGAGTTCACAAATCCAGTCTGTAAGACCAAAAGGGATTGTGAGGATTATTACATGATTTAGTGAAATGCTTTTTTCTTTCAAAAAGAATCAATACAGTCTCAAATGCAAATAGGTTTATCGCATGCTAAATGTTTGCGAGGTATGAAGTAATCACACTCACAAACAGCCCATAAAACCATTACCAGCTCCAGATTTATCAAAAGAACTGAAGAACAGAACTAGGGAAAGAAAATTTACCAGTGGAAGCTCGTACAAAGGTCGAATGGCACTAGCTCCAGTTTCAACAGCCCATAAACGAACAAAACCATTACCAGCTCCAGATGCAGCAAGATCACTACCTCTACAAGCAGCAACTGAATTGACCCAAGAACTTGCTGAGCAAGAGTTAGCGTTAACAGGTCCATGATCACCGTTTTCTGTTTAAAACAAAAAAGAGTTACTTAATGCAGAGCATCATGAGCTCCAACGAAACAAAGTGTTTTGTAACTGTATACTACAATGTTAAGATTCAATAGTAACAGAGATGAGATGGAGAGGAACTAAATGAAGTTTTACCTAAGATTCCATTGGTAGTAATTCCATCTGTTATATCGTGATGTGCATTCTTGGCGACAAACACTGGTTTCTTTTTCAACATGCCCCAAAGAGCAACAGTTCCATTATCCGAACCAGACAGGTACTCATTATCACTGATGAAACAGCAGCTCTCAAGAGACGATCCAGGAGCACGATAGACCCAACGACTATTCTCAGGCACCTATTATCATATAGCAAGACTTACATATACAGAATGACAGAAAGGAAACCATACAATGATGGCTCCCAATAGTGTTCACATGGAGAATAAAAAGTAAGCAACCTATTACCTTATGATACAGCATGGTTCTATCTCTTCCAACCGAAAGTACACGCTCCTTCCGTAGCATATCAACGGCTAGAACTTCATCCTGGTGTCCATAAATATCAGCTACAAACGATTTATCTTCTGCATTCCAAAACTTGATACATCTATCAAATGAACCAGAATAGACTTCCGCAGTTCCATGTCTGAAACATAGTGAAGAAACGGTGTTTCGATGACCTGGAAAGGCCTGTAGACACATAATTATAAATGCTGAGAGCAAGAACTGATGAAACAAATAGAAAACCACAAGAACCGGATTAATCATTACCTGGACATGCTCTCGGGTACGAACATCCCATATATGAACATGGCGATCAACTCCTCCAGTGGCCAAATAACGACCATCAGAGCTAACAGCCAAAGCATGAGATTCTCTGCTGTGTTTTTTATTTCGAGGCTCCCTAACTTTCATCCCATGAGACTTCAGAATATCATCACTTGGCCATATGTATTTGTCACTCTTTCCAGAAGTTACATCCCAATGCACAATAGTACCATCTTTTGAAGCTGAAAATCCTCTAGAATCGTCATCAGATAGAGCTACCGATACAACAGATCGTCGGTGCTTGACGATAACACTAAACCCATCAGTACTTTGTGGCTCCTGAACCCTGAATCATGAAAAAAGGTTTAATAAGTATTACTATAACCAATCAAATTGACTTCATAAATGTAATCAATCACTAATTTTTATCACAATTAAATCAGTTCACTAAATACTGACTACTCATAAACCCTAAATTACAAACAATCTTAAATCTATGAATTCGAATTCGAATACATTTAAGTTACCAAAATTTCTTCATTACCTTGATGCAATAACTCTTCGAACCCTACCACTCTCCTCAAGCTGGTTCTGCATCAAACTCTTCTTAAGACCCTCATCGTCATCTTCTTCATCATCATCACCATCTTCATCACGCTCTATCCGCTTTGCTTCCCTACGTCTATTCAGAAACGCCTCAGCTAATCTCTTCCGCGTCTCTCCAGCCGTCTCATCAGCAAACTCATCCTCATCCTCCTCCATTTCCTCAGTTTTTTTCGAATCTTCGTCTCCGCCTGTAAATCCGTTCTCTTCCGCATCAGATTCCACAGACTCGATATCATCGTCATCGTAACTGACTTTTCTCCGCTTCTTCGTCTCTTGCTCGAAGAATGGATCGTTATCAATCGAACTCTTTTTACCGCCTCTCTTAAAGCCTCCACCTTTCCTCTTCTCGCTCTTGTTCTTCATTCTTCTCTCTTTCTTTTTTAGGGTTCAACGTTATTGCAGTTTGACTCGTCTAGGTTTAGCCTCAGGGTTTAGTGGCGACGGAAGAAGCAGGAAACGATTTTGTATATTTGGTCGGAAAGTTTACAACTTTAAAATCTCACTTCGCTTTTACAAAACCTAGGTTTTCATCCGGAATCGGGTCGACCCGGACTAACCCGGACTAACCCGGCCCATTAGTTAGCTAGTTTATCTTGAGCCCATTAACCGTCATTCATTTATAGCAGAAACTTGGGCCTCTAATTACAAGCCGACAACTAACCGGAAATGAATTTTATGGTATACCGAATCGGATCAACCATCGAATTGTTAATTTCATTCCAAACCGGCGAGTCTTTGTCGAAACTCGAAAGGGTGTGTCTTTCTTCTTCCTTGTTCGATTTTCGCCTCCTATGTCTTTCTTTTCTTCGTTTCTCTCTCTTCTTACCGACTTCTAAAAGCTCATTGGAGAAATCCAGAAGCTTCTTTGAGGTCCTCGCGTACACAGTGAAACTCCAGTTCTCTGAGGGAGAAGGAAGAAGAAGATGAGCTCATGGAATTACGTCGTCACGGCTCACAAACCGACCAGTGTCACTCACTCCTGTGTTGGCAATTTCACTAGTCCTCAAGAGCTCAATCTCATTGTTGCGTATGTAGCTTCTCTGCTTCTCTTTCTTATCAATTTTCCATTTCGTTTTCATTTTTGTATTGTTTTTAGCTGTTGATTTGGGTTTAGGGTTTTCAATGAAGCTATTACCCATCACGGCTCAATTTTCATAATTTTACTCTCTTTGAAAAGGGAAGTCTCTCTCGAGAAATTCTCACACTTTGGAGATGAGTCTGAGTTCTTTGTTGTGGTGGATAATGTTTCTAAGACTTGCTTTTGGTATAGCTGTAACTGCTCTGAACTAAATTACATGTTAAAGAGGGTTCACTAATAAATTTGAAGTTTGTACCCTTTTCGGTATGGAGGGTTTTCGAGTATATACGTTTGCTAGCAGTTAGGAATGTTTGTTTGAAAGTTATCTCATTTTTCGATTTAGCATTTTCCATTATATTGTAGTTTAACAGTAGTGTTGATCTGTTTGCAGGAAATGTACTCGAATTGAGATCCATTTGCTTACCCCACAGGGACTTCAGGTACTAGATACGTCTCTATTCTCTCAGGCTTATATGTATTATTGTTTCATCAATAAGGAAAAACTGCTATCTTGTTTTTCATTTTTAGTTTACAAAGTTTAAATTCCTTGGACTTTAGAGTGTAAATTAGACAGCTTTGTTGCTATGCTTTGTTTTGTTAGTAACATAAAACTCTGCTGGTGTTCCTATATTGCAGCCTATGCTGGATGTTCCTATATATGGAAGAATCGCTACTCTGGAATTGTTCCGTCCCCATGTGAGTATATATTCTTTATCATGGTCTTATTAGTAAGTTGCAATGTTGATAGTATTGTCCACCATTCTTTGTAGGGCGAAGCACAAGACTTTTTGTTCATTGCAACTGAGAGATACAAATTCTGTGTTCTTCAATGGGATGCCGAGTCCTCTGAGCTTATTACAAGGTACAGTTTCCAAAATATAATGTTTTTTCATGCATCTAATTGATGTTAACCAACCAGTTGTGTTATTTTTCTTTTGATTTATGATCACACTTGCCCTAATCTTATCATTTTTGGCTCTCGCATAGTTGTTACTCCTTACTGGTTATTAAAAGAAGCAATATATCAGATGACCATTCTATATGATGTTTTTCAGAGCAATGGGGGATGTTTCTGATCGTATAGGCCGACCAACAGACAACGGTCAGGTATTAAATATGTTCTTGCACTGTAAATTTCAGAGTGCTTAAAATTTTACTTTCCGTACTTAAAAGTAAGTATTGTAGTTAAGAGATTGGCGGGGATCATGCTTCTGATTTGACACTGGCTTTTGTAGATTGGCATAATTGATCCAGATTGTAGATTAATTGGACTCCATCTGTATGACGGCTTGTTCAAGGTACAGTTTTCTTCTATAAGAAATCTGTCATATGTGCTTGTTTGCTGAATTATATTGTGTTACTGAACTTCCACTTATCTGACTGTTTATACAATGTATGATAATGCGTTCTGTTTCTTTGGTTCTTCTTTTAGGTTATTCCATTTGATAATAAGGGACAGCTCAAGGAAGCTTTTAATATCCGGTACTCTCTTATTCAGTTATCATATTGCAGTTTAGATTTCACCTATCCATGTGTTGTATTGCACACTGGTTTCCATGCGTCATATTCTTTTGCAGTGGCGGACCTAGAAATTAATTTAACTGGGGTCATAAAATTTTGAAAATTGTATCATAAAGTTTTGTGCATAATAGTATTTTCATTAACACTAAACAAATGAAACAAAAATGATGTTATTTTCATTTATGAAAAGGGTATACTAAGTAAAAAATGCTGTTATTTTCTCGAAAATAACAAAAGACATAAATATAAAACTGAAAAGAGGTATGTAAGTTGTCAAGTTACCCCCTATCTTCTTACTGGGTTGGTCCGCCACTGTTCTTTTGTAAATCCTTAAATAGACTTGGTACTCTAGATTCTTTACGATATGGGTATTCTGAGGATATTTTAAAACTGAATCATATATCGAATGTGGTTCCTAATTCAGGTTGGAGGAATTACAGGTGCTGGATATCAAGTTTCTGTTTGGATGTGCAAAGCCTACAATTGCAGTACTTTATCAGGTATGGTAATATCTTGACATGTATGTGCTATGGAAGAATTTTTGTACATGCATTTAATTTTTTTTATTAGGCATGTATAAACCTTGTTCTTTATTTTAAAGTCTTACCAGAGTTTACTGTAGAAATAACTCTTTTGGAGTTTGTTAATATCTGTACTGTTGGTAGTTGATGGAGTTTAAGCAAAGTAACCTTATCTCAATTTATTTGAGTGATAGTTATTTAAACAGGTCTTTCTTTTTTACTTTAAAATCTATTTTGATGATGTAATCTGATGTACGGGATGCAATCTAAAAGTTTCTCTGATGTACGGGATGCAATCTAAAAGTTTCTCTGATGGGACTAACTAATGCTTGGTTTCTTAGGACAACAAAGATGCTCGTCATGTCAAAACATATGAAGTCTCTCTAAAAGAAAAGGATTTTGTCGAGGGTCCATGGTCACAAAACAATCTCGACAATGGTGCTGACTTACTGATTCCAGTACCACCACCACTTTGTGGCATCCTTATTATTGGTGAAGAAACAATTGTCTATTGCAGTGCTAATGCATTCAAAGCGATACCAATAAGACCTGTAAGTTCTTCATGTAATCTCACCTGATTGGTATTTCATAAACAGTTTCTTTGAGATTCTGCGAGTACCCTTTTTTGTTTTCTTAATTTGATGTGACCTTCAATTTGCATGTCCAGTCTATAACTAAAGCATATGGAAGAGTTGATGTGGATGGCTCTAGGTATCTTCTTGGTGACCATGCCGGACTGATTCATCTGCTTGTTATAACACACGAAAAAGAAAAGTGAGTGTCCTTGTGTCATGCCCTTACATCCTTCCATATTCTGAATAATTGAAAGCTCTACTGAACTTATTTATTTTATGCTTATGCTAACTTTATTTGTCTCTGAAGGGTCACTGGCCTCAAAATTGAGCTTCTGGGTGAGACGTCTATTGCATCAAGTATATCATACCTTGACAATGCCGTTGTCTTTGTTGGCTCAAGCTATGGCGATTCTCAGGTGTGCTAGGGATGATTTTGATCTCACTACACAGTTTTTCTCAATTTGCTCCTCCAGAATTTAAATGATGTTATTTTAAGTTTTTTTGCTATGTCCAAGTGTTCATCTGTAATTATCCTCTCAAGATTAGACTTCAATTCTTCTTATTTGTTCACAGCAAAAAAAAACTTCAAAAAAAAATTCCTTCATTTTCTCTGGTTACTAGGAAAAGTAGAATCAACCATCTGAATGTTTCCATGTTTGATTTTCTAATTGCAGCTAGTAAAGCTAAATCTGCATCCTGATGCAAAAGGTTCATATGTAGAAGTCTTGGAAAGGTATATCAACTTGGGGCCTATTGTCGACTTTTGTGTAGTCGACCTCGAGAGACAGGGGCAAGGTCAGGTTGTAACTTGTTCTGGAGCATTTAAGGATGGTTCTCTCCGCATAGTTCGCAATGGGATAGGAATTAATGAACAGGTTGGATTTATGACGCGAAATCTCAATGTCTTTTATGCACAATTCTCTCATCTGGTGTCTATCTTAAGACTCCGCTGTGTTACAGGCCTCTGTGGAACTTCAAGGTATCAAAGGAATGTGGTCATTGAAATCTTCAATTGATGAAGCCTTCGACACATTCCTCGTAGTTAGCTTTATCAGTGAAACTCGTATATTAGCCATGAATCTTGAGGATGAGCTGGAAGAAACAGAGATTGAGGGCTTCTTGTCTCAAGTACAGACTTTATTTTGCCATGATGCTGTGTGCAATCAACTTGTACAGGTTAGTTTTTCTTGTGCTTTGGGTTTCAAAAGACAATCAATGTATCTGATAGCTGCTACAGCTGGGTTTCTTGTCTGAAATAGTTGTCTGGTCTCTCCTCTCTATTAGTGAACATAAATTAACTGCCGCCTGTTCTGGATCAGGTTACTTCAAATTCTGTTAGACTAGTCAGTTCTACAACTAGAGAATTGCGGGATGAGTGGCATGCTCCAGCTGGATTCACTGTTAATGTTGCTACTGCAAATGCCAGCCAGGTTTGTATTTTCATTCTGGATTTGATTTAGTATTCTTGTATGTAGCCACGATATTTAAAATATTTGTCATGAAAGAGGAATCTGACTTTTGAGTGTCTAGACATACAACACGTTTTGGAATAGACATTTGTAAATTGACCTTTCAATTTACTTGTTAGGTTCTTTTGGCAACTGGAGGTGGTCATTTGGTTTATCTAGAAATTGGAGATGGGAAGTTGACGGAAGCGAAACATGCCCTTTTGGAGTACGAGGTTTCCTGTCTTGATATAAACCCTATCGGCAAAAATCCTAATTACAGTCAGCTAGCTTCAGTTGGGATGTGGACAGATATAAGTGTGAGAATTTTTTCGCTGCCAGAATTGACTCTTATTACAAAAGAGCAACTAGGAGGGGAGATAATTCCCCGATCTGTTCTTCTTTGTGCATTTGAAGGGGTATGATTCCATTGGACCCTACATCAGATAAGCTTATAACCGAATTAAAATTTTATGGTAGATATTAACATATTTTATGTTGTAGATATCTTACTTGCTTTGTGCCCTTGGAGATGGCCATCTTTTGAACTTCCGGTTGGATACAACTACCGGGGAATTGAAAGACAGAAAAAAAGTATCACTCGGGACTCAGCCTATAACTCTGCGTACATTTTCATCAAAAAACACCACACATGTCTTTGCTGCATCAGATAGACCAACCGTAATCTATAGCAGCAACAAGAAGCTGTTATACAGCAATGTCAATCTGAAAGAAGTTAGTCATATGTGTCCTTTCAACTCTGCTGCTTTTCCCGACAGGTACACTAAAAATCCTCTCTCTCTTTTTTGCTTTCGGTTTCCAGTTCCTGATCGGAGTTAAATGGCTGTGAAATCTAATTCTCTGTTCTCTCTTATGAGCAGCTTAGCGATTGCCAGGGAAGGTGAACTTACGATTGGCACCATTGATGATATTCAGAAACTTCACATACGCACTATTCCCCTTGGAGAGCATGCTCGTCGAATCTGCCATCAGGAGCAGACGCGTACATTCGGTATCTGCAGTTTGGGAAACCAGACAAATGCCGAAGAATCTGAAATGCATTTTGTCCGTCTTTTAGATGACCAAAGTTTTGAGTTTATGTCAATTTACCCACTGGATGCCTTCGAATATGGTTGCTCCATTCTGAGCTGCTCGTTCACAGATGATAAAAATGTCTATTACTGTGTTGGAACCGCATATGTTTTACCTGAGGAAAATGAACCAACCAAGGTATCTTTTTTCACTAAGGGACATTATCACTCTCACACAAATTTCCTTTTTTTTTTATCGGTCTTTGATTTATTTTTTGGGTGTGAATATAGGGAAGGATATTAGTATTCATAGTTGAGGATAGGAGGTTGCAGCTTATTGCCGAGAAAGAAACCAAAGGAGCTGTTTATTCTCTCAATGCCTTTAATGGAAAACTTCTTGCTGCTATTAATCAGAAAATTCAATTGTACAAGTGGACGCTGCGGGATGATGGCTCTCGTGAACTGCAGTCTGAATGCGGACATCACGGACACATCCTAGCTCTCTATGTACAGACCCGTGGAGACTTTATCGTTGTTGGTGATCTCATGAAATCAATCTCCTTATTGATCTACAAGGTCTAGACAAAAGATTTTGTGATTATAAACTGATCTTCTTTGTTCATTTGATATTGTTCTGATGGTTGATTCTTGAATGTTTAAAGCACGAGGAAGGTGCAATCGAGGAGCGGGCTCGGGATTACAATGCGAATTGGATGTCAGCGGTTGAGATACTTGATGATGATATTTACCTCGGTGCTGAGAACAATTTCAATCTGTTAACAGTGAAAAAGAACAGTGAAGGTGCTACAGATGAAGAGCGAGGGAGATTAGAGGTAGTTGGAGAGTATCACCTTGGAGAATTTGTTAACGGATTCCGCCATGGATCTCTAGTAATGAGGCTACCTGATTCAGAGATTGGTCAGATCCCAACTGTCATCTTTGGTACAGTCAATGGAGTGATTGGAGTAATAGCTTCACTTCCGCAAGAACAGTATATTTTCTTGGAGAAATTGCAGTCAAGTTTGAGGAAAGTGATTAAAGGAGTTGGTGGACTAAGCCACGAGCAATGGAGGTCGTTTAATAACGAGAAAAGAACCGCGGAAGCGAGGAATTTCTTGGATGGTGACTTAATCGAATCGTTTCTGGATCTGAGTAGGAACAAGATGGAGGATATATCGAAATCTATGAATGTTCAGGTGGAAGAGTTGTGTAAGAGAGTTGAAGAGCTCACTAGGCTTCACTGAGCTAATCAATCCATGCCAATGGCTTTGTTTTATTTAATTATTTTATGTTTTCTCGAGTTAAAAGTCTTCTTTTGGTTTTGTTATCATCAGCTTTTGAAGTTTGTTTGATTGAATTGTTGTCTTTGTAATAACTTCTTGTTTGTTAAAAGTATAATCTTCTAAACCAGGAAGCAAACCGAAATGTCTTTTTGGTCCCTGGATTGATCGGAATATATATTTGCTTATATAAAGATTTTAGTACTTCTCGTTGGGTATTTAATTTACTTTTCTACGAAATTATTGTGTTTTAAATGTGGTTTATTCTACCATTTGCTGCTAATTCTTTGCTTGTAAACGTCTCTTTCTCAACTTTTCCGTATGTATTACACAAAAAAACAAATCGGTTAATAGATTGGAAAGTAATATTCCTAAACACTTAAAGATCTCATGCGATTGTTTTCTTTTGTTTTAAAAAAAAAAAGATAAGACTGAACATTTTACTTCTCTTGAAGGCACCTTAGATTCCTTGAGAAATCTAGATTCTTCTTTTTCATTTAATTGGGTTCTCTTGTAATAAGTAAACACAACACCTCTAGTGTCTCAAACCTCTCGTTCAATTAGTTATCATATTTAAATAGTTGTGCACCATAATATAACGTTTCTTCTTATTGGTGGTGTGATGATCTAGATTCTTTCTTCCCTTTATATGCAAATTTGCTATTTCAAACATCTAAAAATGAGAACTCAATTTTGTATTTTTCTAATTTTTCTCCTTCTTCTAAACTTCTTCTCCCAAGGTAAATCATCTTATTCGCCTTCTCCATTTATTGGGGGAAACAAATCTCTTTTTCTTAAAATTTTAGAATATTTTGTTGTGTCAGAATGATATATGTTTTCATTTTTCCTTACAAAATGTAATGTTTGTTTCCCTAGTTTTTCCTAATCCTTTAAATTCAAATCAAATGAAAATTTTTAAATAATAATCATAAAAGAATATTTGGTATTGCAAATTGCAACTTATTTTCTTATGTGTTAAATTTCTGAGTATTTTGGTTTTTTGTCATCGATCACGTATGTAGACTGTGTAGCTGCAAGGCTAGTGATGACGATCAGACCAGAGTCACTGGTAGGGCCACAAGGGAACACGACGTTCTTAGAGGGAATATTATGGTGTGTGGCTCGACCAGGTGCGTCTCAAGCTGAGTTACAGAGAGCTCTTGATTGGGCCTGTGGGATTGGGAGAGTGGATTGCTCGGTCATTGAGAGACATGGTGATTGTTACGAACCGGACACGATCGTGTCGCACGCATCTTTTGCGTTTAATGCGTATTACCAAACCAATGGGAACAATCGTATCGCTTGTTACTTCGGTGGAACAGCTACACTCACCAAGATCAACCCTAGTAAGTACTTGCACTACTTTAATATTCGTATTCGATAATATTTTAATACATGGCCGAATCCATGTATAAATTATGAAAAAATTACATAAAATTGTACATTGATATATGTATTACAAGAATTATTGATCAGACTTCAGAGTATGGGCATTATTTCAATTTTCAAGACATTTAATATGTGACTTTGAATCTTGATAGTAATACAAGAATAACAAAATTAAGATGAGTTTTTTTTTTTAATGTTGCTTGCAGGCTACGGAAAATGCTCCTATGATGTATCCAAGTAAGAGTCCTAAATTTAATATTTTGTTCATTATTCCTTTTGATTATCGAAAACATTTTCCGTCGCAAAAGTGTAATATATAGTGTTTCTTTTTCATTCAGATCGGAACTCTCAGCCGCAAGGTCTCAATCGGAGTGTAAACCACTGTGGCTACAACTGATATACATAGGAGTTTTATTATTCTTCTGTTGTTGGAGCTAGCTAACATCTTGGCCGGAAAAAATCAATCTTCGCAAGATCAGTTGTGCCGAAATCTTTTCCCTGAGCAAAGTTTTTGGTATTGTAGCACTTAAGCTTTGATTTTGTTCTTGGCTTTGTTCATGGGTTTAGAATCTTTAAGCCTTAGAAGCCTCTTCCTTACGTCCGAAAAAAAAACTTTTTTTTATTTTCAATATCTTAATTAGTAGTACTACATAAATTCCAGTAGGGCAATATGATCAAAATTTTCTCGTTTCATACGTAAAGAGTAAAGTAATTGTTTTTTTTAATATATAATGTGCAAATTCTAGACCTTTAATCCATAACCCTCCTACGTTCGGACATCAAATATTTTTCTTTGCATCATCATCGTATGTTATTTATTCAGCATTCAAGCAATACTTGTCTTTAAAAGGATTATTTTAAATAATTTTCATCCTTCTTTTTTTCTTTTTTTTTTTTGTCGTCAAAGAAATTTCATCTTAAGATATCAAAATTATATTTTTAATGATTCCGCTAATATCAGTTTAAATAATCATTTAATAAAAACATGATTGTTCACGTCAAAGATGGGCTTATATGTAGGCCCATAATACACGGCCTACAATACGAAATCAGTACAAAACCTTTCTACTTCACCACCAGGGATTCTACCGTGTTACCCTAAAACCTCCATCAACGCCACCAGAAGAAGCTTGTGATATTTACAATTTCGTCGCGATGAAGGAAGAAGAAGTTAACAGATGCCAGATTCAGAATTGGTATCCCAAGTTCAGATCTTTAACCATCAAAACCAAATTTCACCAACTTCCAGAGTCATTCATCAATTATCTCACCGACGATTCTGGTCCGTTCCTTCTCCCTGATTCCGTAACAAACGAGCACGCAATGCCCAATAGAGTCCACAACTTCGAAGAAGAAGATGATTTCCAAGTCTCCGAAGGTTCAGATGACGAAGCAAAGCCACCATTGAAGCTCCCTTCGTTTCCACAACTCGAAATCGAGATTAAGGAATCAATCGTAACCCTAGGTGGCACAGTTTTCCCGAAACTGAATTGGAGTGCACCAAAAGATGCAGCTTGGATTAGTCCATCACAAAATCTTAGCTGCACTTGTTTCAATGAGATTGCTCTCTTGTTTCGTTCCTCAGATTCGTTAATCCATGATTTATGGAACGCATATGATTCATGTACTGATAAAATCTCGTCAAGGCCACAAAGTTTCTTCCTTGCATTGAGAAAATGGTATCCTTCTTTGAAGCCTGAGATGGAATTTAGATGCTTTGTGAAATCAAACGAGCTTGTTGGAATTTGCCAGCGTGAGGTAACTACATTTTACCCTGTTCTTGTCAATGACAAGGATTTGCTCAAGGGATTGATCGAAGAGTTCTTTGAAGATAACATTAGATTGGAATTTGAATCAGAGAATTACACTTTTGATGTTTATGTGACAAAGGAGAGAAGGGTTAAGTTAATTGATTTCAATATTTGGTGTGGTTCTACTTTGCCATTGATGTATACATGGGAAGAACTTGAGAAGATTAATGGAGAATGTGATGAATTGGAATTGAGGATTGTTGAGAGCCGTCGCAGTGTTCTTCCTGGTTTGAAAACAGCTGTTCCTTATGATTATCTTGACGTAAGTTCTGGTAGTGGTTGGGATCAGGTTTTTAAGAAAGCAGAAGAAGGGTTTCAGAACGAGAATCAGAGGTTGGATGAAGTTGCTTGAGTTTTTTTGGTCTTCTTCCATAAGTGATGCAGGGTGCTTCCTATTTTCTCAGTCCATTGTTGTTCTGCAAAGATTTAGATTCTGATCTTGGAACTATAATGGTGTCTGTAATAAGATTATTATCTATTTTAGTCTCTTTTTTGTCTTTCTATTTGTCTTTTCTTCTGCTAAGAATTGTGTTTAGAGGCAAATTTCTTATTGGTTTCTCATTATCAAATTTGTGGACCCTTACGACCCGGTTCGGTCTGAGACATTGTCGAAATAAATATAACCAAATTAAAAACGAAAAAAAAACCGAGGAAAAAAAGGTTTAAGGTCTTCTTCATATGATGAAAACATTTGAGATTCTGAGGTTGTCTATGTTCTTTATATAGCGCAAAGCCTCTCTTTTAACCTTGTTCTTCATCTTCGAGCTTAAGATTAATCTTTTCTTCGTTTGGGATCTTCGGAAAATGAATGACTTTTTCTTCCCTCGATTATTCTCTACAATATTAAATTGCGTTTGATTCTTCCAAGTTTGGATTTTTTTTTTTGCACCGTTAATTCTAATCTCAGATCGGTGCGTTTGGTAGTCTTTTGAACTTTGGTTAAATTCAGGAGTTGCCTCATTTTTGGGTCGTACTCAAATTAGGGTAAATTTCAATTCTTTCGAGGTTTCAGCTATTCTCAGAGCGGCAGTGAACGATGCTCGGTCATAGGATCTCAAGATTCGGGTCTACCATTGTTAAACAGCTCGCCAGAGGTATTATCTGCGTTAAAAATGGATGCTCTTGAAACGATTGCTATATTGGTTTTGAATGAATTTTCTAATCTCTCTTGGATTTCATACTGCGTATTAGAGTTTTTTTTTGTGGGAGTTTTTCTTCATTTAAATTTGCCATATCTCTACAAAATGCTGCCTTAAGATTTTGTTGCTCTTTATATTTCTTGTTTATGCTGCCTTAAGATTTTGTTGCTCTTTATATTTCTTGTTTATTCAGAGGGATATTTATCAACATATGGGACAATGAACCTACAACGGTCTTATGGCCAATACCTGCCATCTTCGGTTAGTCTGAGCTTGTTCAAATTTTTATTCTCGAAATTCCCATTTGCGACATAATTGTGTGTTAATTCTTCATGTATAGACTCTGATTAAACCTTAGAATATAATTCTTTGTTAGAGATCATCTGTTATCTGGCTAGGTAGAAACTTGTCAATAATGAGTGCTGTCATGAAATGATTAATTGCAGAAGAATGAAATGCAGCTTATCTGCGCCTTATTTGGTGTTAGATGGATCAGTTAGTAACGATTCTAATGCGTCCACTTATATGCTTGGATTCAAACTAGGCTTAATAAGAGTTGATTCAGGAATAGGTAGAAAGAGTCAAAGGTTTGGTTTTGGCTCAAAGGCCTAAGCAAATGCTTAGGTTTCGTAGCTGAGAAATAAGGTGATTTATGTAATGGTTCTTATATGGATGAATTAACAACAAATCTGGGCTTGGTCACTCATAGGGTCTGTTTTATTTTCCACATTGATGGTTGAATCTTTCTCGTTTCATGTTTTCGATAGCCAGTGGTACTGAGGCAAGCTAGGACTTCTCAGGAAGCGTGGTTCTTGAAGAGCCATAAGTTTTGTACGTCTTCCACAATTTCCTCAGAGAATGGGGATGAAGCAACTGAGAAGTAAGTTTAGAAGTTGTAGTTAAATACGAAACTATATCAGCAAATTCTCAATTCTTGTATTCATCCAACATTCAAAAGCAAATATTTCTTCCTGATAGTTAATCGAAATTTTGTTGTTTGTTTCAGGATAACCATTATCTTTGTTGATAAGGACGGAGAGGAAATTCCTGTTAAAGTACCAATTGGAATGTCCGTGCTCGAAGCTGCTCATGAAAATGATATCGACCTCGAAGGTACAGACTTCTCTTCCATTTTCTTCTGGTTTTCGAATGCTTCTTCTCATATAGCTTAAATGGGATCAAAAGTTTCTCAGATTGACCCCTTGTCGAATTGAGAATTCACGGATTGCTTTTACTTAATCTTCAGGGGCTTGTGAGGCTTCTCTAGCGTGTTCAACGTGTCATGTGATCGTGATGGTGAACATATCCCTCCATCATTAATAGATCCCTCTGCTTTCCCTGAAACTAACTAAAATTGTATTTACAGGATACGGAATACTACAACAAACTTGAAGAACCAACAGATGAAGAGAATGATATGCTTGATCTTGCTTTCGGGCTCACAGAAACGTAAAGTTCTCTATTACTTAAAAGAAGAAACGAAAGTTTAATCTGTTTACTCTATGAGAAAGTATCATATGTTCCCGGAAATATGTTACAGGTCACGACTCGGATGCCAAGTCATTGCAAGACCAGAGCTAGATGGTGTGCGCTTAGCTATTCCTTCAGCCTCAAGGAACTTCGCGGTTGATGGATTTGTGCCAAAACCTCATTAATTTTCTCAGAGTTTGTTCGACATGAGGCATTAAGGATCAAAGAGACGATTCATGTTTCTATTAGAGTTTTGATGGCTGCTTACTGAGAGGAAACAGTTTCATTATATATCTTAGTTTTGATCTTTGCATTTCAAACAAAACAAGCTTTAAGCAATTTTTTGGAATAAACACAAAGGCAGATGAAACAATACCATCTTTGAAACTTTTCTCGAGTTATATTGTAGAAAGAGAAAGCAAAAGACATAATTACTAAAGGTCACATAACAAAAGGACATACAAAGTCCATTGAAACTATGAGCATGCTTAAAAGAAGTCATGAACGAGTTCGAAAAGATTTCCCTGTGCAAATCCGATGCATCTAGAAAAGCAGATCATCATAATAATCGAACTGGTCAAAGTCAGAATGGTCACTAGCACCTGCAAGATCATAGTAATCATCATCATAATCACCGTCTGACATTAGATCGATATCAGAGAAGCCATAAGGGTAGTCATCTTCTGATGAACCTAAATCGATAACTGTAGCATCATATGGGTAATCATGAGTAGAGTCATGAGGACGTCTCACAACTTTGATCCTCTCCGAACACCGCTTCTCCAGATCACCAACAAGCTTAACGTTAAAACACTGGCGTAAATCAAGATGTTCCAGGTTTGGACAATTGTCAAGAATGGCATTCAATCCCGTATCTGATAATCCATTCCCGAAAAGCTGGAGGTGACGAAGTCTGGGCATTGTTTCAGCAATTGCTAGAGCATCATCGTTAGTCTCATTTTGAGGTTGCCTATAACCCACACAGTTTACCTTCAATGTCTTCAGATTTGGACAAGACTTGCCTAAAACTTTCAGAGACTCTCCTGATAATGAGAAGTATGAAAGCTCGAGGTCTTCAAGCAATGGAAGTTTCACAACTGCTTCCATAAATCCCTCATCTGTAATTGGATAGCACATTGCAAGTTTAAGCCTTCTCAGATTACTTGAACTGCATAGAGTTACAGTGTAAAAGTTAGAAACATAGTCAAATATAGAGGAAAAGAACGATAATATGCAAAACATATAAATTCCTAGCATTCCCAATAACCTGAAGTCAACCATTTTAGACCTCAGAAGCATACCAATCTGAGAATCAAGTTGATGTTTTCTACTCCAAAATGGAATTTGAGACAATGTACAAGGAAAATAACACATTCAAACCTATTGAGAAACACTTAACAAATCCACGGATACAACAAATTGACTACTAATGTTCAATGTATACATCAAGTAACTCAATGACAAAATTTTCAAGTGACACAAAATCCTCCAAAAACAATGATAAGCTACCAAAACATTCCCTAATTCTCACAAGGAATAACAACTTTTTTATAACCAAAATATGTTCTAGCCCTAGAATAAGCAAAACTCCATAACAACGACTGAAATAAAATCAAACCCAGTTCTCTAAACAAAGGATTCAAACATTCCTCACGAGAAAAAAAAAAGCAAAATTGGGGAGAGTTTTAGTCACAGGGAGAGAGAAACAGAACCTATCGGCGATGTAATTGAGGAGCTCATCAGTACCGAAATACCAAACATCAATCTCAACCAAACCTCCCTGGCTACGATCAATCGCGTGACGGCACATGATCTCAAGGTCGTAATTCATATCTCCCAAGTCTCCGAGGTTATGCATGTCAATTTTACGCCACATCGAAGTGTCTTTACAAACGCGACGCCACGACCTGCAAACTTTCTGAGCGTTTTCCAGTATCTCAATCCCGCCAAGCCGGTGCAGGATCGATGACGTTAGTTCCGGTGGAAGCTCCGCCCAGTTTCTATATTCTCCGTCCTCCTCCATCGCCGAAGGCAAAGCCGAATCAGAAGACAACAGCGAGAGAGACGAAGAAGCCATTTTAAGGATCAAAATGTTAAAATCCTATAAATAAGAGAGTAAAAGTGTAGTAGTTTCATTTCAAGACTTTCGTATCCGTTTCTAATTTTACAATTAGGTCCTCATTGTATATCAAATAATTGCGAAATTAATTTGGGCCAAGCCTACTTTAATCTTGGGCCTAGGCCTATAATACATATCCATAACTACAGCAAAAAAAAAAACCAACACATCGTTCTCGCTGAGTAACAACAATCACGCGCTTAAAGCTTCTGGAAACTACAAACATTTTAGAGAAAAGAGGACACTTGTTCTCTTCGTTGTTTAGAAAGATTCAATATCTAGTACCCATAATGGTCGTTGTAGTCATAGTTGGCATTCATAGGAACAGGACCATATGGGTGTCCCGCGGTTGAGTCATTTGGGCGTTTCACGTCTTTGATCCTCTCCAAACATCGCTTCTCGAGATCCTCAGTAAAGTTAATGTTGAAACACTTGCGTAAATCGAGGTGTTCCAGGTGAGGACAACCGTCAAGAATGGCGTTCAAGCCCACGTTGGTTAGTATGTTCCCAAAAGGATGGAGGTGGCGTAGTTCGGGCATGCTTTCTGCAATTGCAAGAGCATCATCATTATTAAACTCATCATCATTAAAATTGGGGTCAGGGTTGCTGTTAAGCTTCAATGTCTTCAGATTTGGACAAGACTGGCCTGCAACTTTCAGAGCCTCTCCTGACAATGAGCAGTGTGAAAGTTCGAGGTATTCAAGCAATGGAAGTTTCACAACTGCTTCGACAAATCCCTCATCTGCTATTGGATAGCAGATTATAAGACTAAGGCTTCTCAGGTTACTCGACCTGCAAATAATTGTGTAAAAAGTTAAAAGCATAAACTACGATAGAGAAGAGGAACGATAATGCATATGACCTTTTTTATAGCATACAAAGAACCTGAAGCCAAACATTTAGACCTCAGAAACATAACAATGTTAGAATCATGCGGATATTTTTACTCCAAAATGGAAGAGCAAGTGATTAACACAGTCACAAACCTGAAACATAAATTTTGCCCCTAGTTTAAATTCAACCTCGTTGAGAACACATCATTAACAAACTACTGATTCAGAAAACTGATTTCTAGTTAAAAAGAGTGACACGATAATCCTCCAAACACAATCATAAGGTAACAATAATTTACCCAATTCTCACAAGTAAAAGGAACAGAAAGCATTCCCAATCACTCAAACTACTAAGATATTTCATATCTAACGCTCGAATTGGCATACCCCATTGATCGACTGGAATCAAAATTCCCTTAAGAAAACCAAAATACAATTGATTTTGAGTCACAGAGAGAGAGAGAACCTATCAGCGATGTAATTGAGGAGCTCGTCAGTACCGAAGTACCAAATGTCGATCTCAACCAAGCCGCCCTGGCTACGATCAACTGCGTGACGACACATGATTTCGAGGTCGTATCCCATGCTTCCCAAGTCTCCGAGGTTGTCCATGTCAATCTTCCGCCACATCGAGGGATCTTTACAGATGCGACGCCACGATCTGCAAACTTTCTGAGCGTTTTCCAGTATATCAATTGAGCCAAGCCGGACTAAGATTGATGAAGTCAGTTCCGGCGGAAGTTCTGCCCAGTTTCTCAGCTCTTCGTCTTTCATCAGAGAAGAAACGGAAGTATATGAGGACGAAGAGGAGGAATCACTTTCTGAGGATCAAAAAATTCAAATCAAATAAGAAGTGAAGTAGTTTTGGAGCATAGAGAAAAAAAAAAGACATGAACGAGTTCATAAGTCACAACCACTTGCCACTGAACTTGACAAGCCCAGCTAAGACAACATGTCTCTGCATTGTTAAGAAAATTCAATATCTACTCCCAACAATAGCCCATGGTACCTGAGTCATAGTCGGCCTCAATGCCGTAGCCGCCATATAAATAGTTGAAGTCAAAGTCACCATCTGAATCAATATCGGGGAAGCTAGTTTCAAATGTGCAATCATGGGTTGAGTCATCGGAGTGTCTAAAATCTTTAACCCTCTCCAAACATCGTTTCTTGAGATCCCCGACAAGGTTAATGTTAAAACATTGGCGTAGATCAAGGTGTTCCAGGTGAGACAACCGTCAAGAATGGCATTCAAGCCAGTGTTGGTTAGTTCGTTCCCTAAAAGCTGGAGGTGGCGTAGTAGAGGCATAGTTTCTGCAATTGCTTTGGCATTATCAGTAAACGCAAACGCAATATTTGGAAACTTGATGCAAGAGTGGTTTAGCTTCAATGTCTTGAGATTTGGACAAGACTGGCCTACAACTCTCAGAGACTCTCCATAAAATAAGCAATATGAAACCTTGAGTTCTTCAAGCAATAGAAGTTTCTTAACTGCTTCAGCAACTCCCTTATCTGTTATTGAAATGCACCTTGTAATTGTAAGGCTTCTCAGATTACTTGAACTGCAAATAATTGTGAGTAAAAGTTAAAAACATAATCTAAGATACAGAAGAAGAAACAAAAGAAAGCACACGAAGTACCTGAAGTCAACCATTTTCAACTCCAAAATTCGAAAGAAGAAAGGAATAACAATCGCAAACGTGAAAAATAAACTTTGCCTCGTTTAAATTGGGACAATGTAGAAGAGAAGAAAAGAAAACATTAAACTTCATTAACAAAACCACTGATTCAACATATTCCCAAACAACTCAATTCAAAAATGCATTCATCAGA
The DNA here is from genome assembly GCA_028015245.1 of Cardamine occulta. Lineage (NCBI taxonomy): Eukaryota > Viridiplantae > Streptophyta > Magnoliopsida > Brassicales > Brassicaceae > Cardamine > Cardamine occulta. Next base: position 2,018,803 of record CM051393.1, on the reverse strand, counting down.
GATTCATTATAAGGAAAGAGACGAGGTAAAGAACTTTTACAGGGTGACACAATCATAAGCAAACAAAAATTCTCAGAAGTAAAAATGAACAGCATGCATTTCCAATCACTCTAGCCCTAGAATTAGCATACCCCATTCAACAAGTGAAATCAAATTCCCTTAAACAAAACCAAAATTAGCGTGCTTTTGAGACCTAGTGGAAGATAGAGAGAGAGAGAGAGAGAACCTATCGGCGATGTAGTTGAGGAGATCATCAGTACCGTAGTACCGAATATCAATTTCAACCAAACGGCCCTGGCTACGATCAACTGCGTGACGGCACATCAGCTCGAGGTCATACTTGATGCTTACTGCATCATTTCGGTTGTCAATTTCAATCTTCCGCCACATCGAAGGATCTTTACTGACGCTACGCCACGATCTGCACACTTTCTGCGCGTTTTCCAGTATCTCAATCGCGCCAAGACAGAGTAGGATTGAAGACGTTAACTCCAACGGAAGCTCCGCCCAGTTTCTATATTCTCCGTTCTCCATCGCCGAAGACGAAGACAACGGCTAGGAAAACAAAAATGAAAACGGCAACAACGAAGAGGAATGTAAGAGGAAGTAGTTTCAAAACTTTCGCATTCGTCCCTAAATTACAATTAGGTCCTCATGGTGATACATATTTACGATATTAGTTCGGGACATAAAGTATAATAATAATATTATCTTGGGCCTAGGCCCATAATTAAACTGAACCGATGATTAGCGTACACACTGAAGAAAAAAAAGACCATAAGTACCGTTATCGCTACAACCACGCGCTTAAGGTTCAAAGTTCAAAGGAAATAAGAACACTGAAACTACCAACATAGATGATAACAGAGGAGACATGAACGAGTTCATAAGTTGACAAGACCAGGAAAAGCAACATGTATTCAGAGAGATACAATATCTAGTCCGAATTATAGCTACTGGCACCTTGGTTATCATACTCGAACTCAAAGTCGTCACCGCCATATATATTGTCCAAGTCATCATCTGAATCTGAATTGACAAAAATGATATCAATGGGTAATCATTGGTTGGGTCATTAGGGCGTCTCGGAACACCGCTTCTCCAGATCCCCGAAAAGGTTAACGTTGGGAACACTTGGCGTAAATCAAGGTGTTTCAAGTGAGGAAAATTGTCAAGAATGGCGTTTAAGCCGGTTTCGGATAATCTGTTTCCGAAAAGCTGGAGGTGGCGAAGACCGGGCATTGTTTCAGCGATATCTAGCGCAACCTTATCACAGCACTCCATGTAAATATTCATGCATTTTAGCTTCAACGTCCTTAGATTTGGACAAGACTGGCCTACAGTTTTCAAATGTTTTTCTCTGATGAACCAGTATGAAAGCTCTAATGAGGTTAAATGGGATTAAACTAGAAAAGAAGCAGAGTTTATAAATATAAGTAGATCCCATTTATAAACTCATCCGAATAATTTAGGGCATGAATGTGTGTAGTTTTTAAAATGGTTTTTAGTTTTTCGTTTTTAAATTTTAATTTTTTTGGTTCTTGATTTTTGGTATAGATATTAGTTTTTTTTTTTAATCTTGAATGGTAGTATGTTTAGTTTTTGGTTTTATGTTGATGGATGATATTTTTCTTTACAAAAAATGAAATAATGTGATCAATGGTTTTTGAGGGAGAAACCCAAAAATATGGATTTTGGTTTTTCTTTGAAAAATTGTTAAAACACTTAAAAACTAATTCCCTATTTAGGCAAATTTAGTCTTTTAAGAATATTGCAAAACTAAAGCCAAAAACTAAAGAAACTGCGAACATATTAAGAGAAAAGAGAACATGAAAGGATTCCAACACTCACCACCACTCGCCCACTGATCTCTGCCTTGTTCTGCTAGTCCGAATCATCTTAGTCATCAATTTCAGAACCGTCCAAGTAAACACCTGAGTCGCCAAAATATATATCAAACGGATAATCAGCGGTTGAGTCATGGGGGCGTCTCAACCCTTTGATCATCTCGGAACATCGCTTCTCTAGATCCCCGACAAGGTTAACGTTGAAACACTGGCGTAAATCAAGGTGTTCCAGGTGAGGAATGTTGTCAAGAATGGCGTTTAAGCCAATGTCTGTTAGTTTGTTCCCAATAAGCTGGAGGTGGCGTAGTTTAGGCATGGTTTTAGCAATTGCTAGTGCATCCATCGAAATTTCTACGAGTACGCTCGTAACTGGAACAGTTTAGCTTCAATGTCTTTAGCCGTGGACAAGAATGGCCTATAGCTTTGAAATTCAGTTTTGTCCATGAGTATGAGACCTCAAGCTCTTCAAGTAATGGAAGTTTTGAGACTGCATTCACAAGTTCTTTGCTCCTCATTGGATAGCATATTTGAAGTCCAAGGCTTCTTAGATTACTTGATCTGACAAATAATTAGTTAAATTAAATCATAAGAATTTTCTTCATAGTACTGATCAACTTAGAAGCATATAACAAAATAACAATCTTAGAATCATAGTCGTTTCCAACTTTTATAATGAAAAGTAAGGAATCAAAGGAACAAACACATATTCTTTATCACTCAAATCAACAATTTGGAAATTTCAATGAAGCCAATCAAAACTAGCTTTGCTTGCGAGTATAGGGATAGAAATAAGAGAACCTATCGGCGATGTAGGTGAGGACAGAATCGGTGACGAAGCCGTCAATGTTGATCTCCAATAAGCCGCCCTGCTACGGTTGACGGCGTTACGGCACATAACCTCGAGATCGTACTTGAAGGTTTCAATGTTTCTCGGGATTCGCATGTCGATTTTGCGCCACATAGAAGGGTCTTTACAGACGCGTCGCCACGATCTGCAAACTTTCTGAGCATTTTCAAGTATCTCAATCGCGCCAAGCCGGAGCAATATCGATGACGTCAACTCCGGCGGAAGCTCCTCCCAATTTCTCTGCTCTTTGCGTTTCATGAGTGGAGGCTCACGGAAGTAGACGACGGCGAAGAGGAAGGAAGAAACCAGTTTCTGAGGATAAAGTGTCAAATCAGTTAAATAACAAGTCAAGTACAGTTTATGTTGAATATATGGACATGGGCCGACAATTACTGAACCAATCACGTTTCACAAGTTGGTTTAGTGATCTGGTCAATCAAAATTGCAGGTTGATAAATCGAATATCTTGATCCTTCTAAACCGGAGAAGAAGGCGATTTTCTCGAAAGAGTTAGTGACTTGTGTCGCAAGAAACATGTTAAAAATCTGTTCTTACTCTGACCAGAAATTTACACGTTTAAACTTGGGACTTGAATGGTACTAGTTTTTACCATTGTTTTGGTTTTTGATTTTCCAAAAACCACTTAATTATCTAATCAAGGTGAAAAGTAGATTTTTCAAAAGAAAATAGAAAATCTAGATTCGAGAAGATTTTGCAAATTTCGAGATTTTTGTTTTCAAATTTTCCATTTATTTTATTTTTATTTTTTGCAAAATCCAAAAACCAAAATCCAAAAGGTTTTTAGTTTTTGGATGTTTAAGAGTTTTTAAGTGGGTTTTAGATTATAGCTTTCATTTAAATGACTAACATAGCCATTGTATAGTGCTCACTGCTCAAAGTTTCTTAAAAGTTCCAAGGAAGAACCATATGGGAACACTGACAGTATGAAAGTAATGGGAACACTGAAAGTAAAAAAACTAATAGGAACACTGAAAGTATGAAACTACGAAGAAAATGAGATGAACTTGATAAGACCAGCAAAAGAAACTCTGTTTCTGAACTTCTCCGAAAGACCAGCAAAAGAAACTCTGTTTCTGAACTTCTCCGAAAGACCAGCAACTTGTAAGGCCCCAGTGACTAGTCTCAATAATATTCACTGGCACCTTCGAAATCATAGTCGGGCTCAATGTCGTCATCGCCACAGATTCGGAGTCGCCATACCTGATTTCAAATTTTGTGTGAGCGGTTGACTGATTAGGGAGTCTCAAAACTTTGATCATCTCAAAACATCGCTTCTTGAGATCCCCAACAAGGTTAACGTTGAAACACTTGCGTAAATCAAGGTGTTCTAGGTGAGGACAACCATCAAGAATGGCCTTCAAGCCCTTGTTGGTTAGTCCGTTCCCTAAAAGCTGTAGGTAGCATAGTTGAGGCATGCTTTCTGCAATTTCCATGGCATTACTATCAAGCTCGTTACCTAAAAACTCGTTGCCAGGGTTGCGGTTTAGTTTCAATGACTTCAGATTTGGACAAGACCGGCCTATAGCTCTCAGAGACTTTCCTGAAAATGGGCAGTATGAAACCTCGAGTTCTTCAAGCAATGGAAGTTTCGCAACTGCTTCGGCAACTCCCTCATCTGTTATTGGGAAGCACCGTACAAGGCTAAGGCTTAGCAGATTCTTTGAATTGCAAATCATCGTAAGTAAAAGTTAAAAACATAACTTAAGTTAGAGAAGAAGAAGAAATATAAAAATGCAAAAGATCGTTTTTTAATAGACCAAACATTTAGACCTCAGAAGCATAACAATATGAGAATCAAGTGGAAGTTTTGCTACTCCAAAATAAACTTTGCATTGCTTAATTTAGGAAAATGTAGAAGAAAACAAAACATTCAACCCTATTGAGAACATTTGACTAACAAAACCACTTTTTCAACAAATTGAATTTGAACGGAGACAAGGTAAGAAAAATAAATCTAGTTAAAATGAATGAAACTAAATCCTCCAAAAACAATCATAAGCGCTAATAATAATTTCCCCAATTCTTACAAGTAAACGAAACAACAGATTATTTCAAATCACACTAACCCTAGAATTAGAATGCCTCAAAATTCCCTTCGACAAAACTTAAATTAGCATGCGTTTGAATCACAGAGAGGGAGAGACAAAACCTGTCGGCGATGTACTTGATGAGAGCATCAGTACCATAGTACCAAATTTCGATCTCAACCAAACCGCCCTGGCTTCGATCAACTGCGTGACGGCACATCAACTCGAGGTTGTACTTAAAGCTTGCCACTTCATCTCTGTTGTCAAAGTCAATCTTCCGTTACATTGACGGGTTTTTACAGACACGATGCCATGATCTACACACTTTCTGAGCGTTTTCCAATATCTCAATCGCGCCAAGACGGATCAGGATTGAAGAAGTTAACTCCGACGGAAGCTCCGCCCATTTTCTCGGCTTTTCGTCACTCATCAGCGAAGGCACAGAAGTAGACGACGGAGAAGAATAGGAAACCGTTTTTAGGGTTACAATTTTCAAATCTAAGACATAAAGACATGAAGTTGTTATTTTTGTAGTGACTAGTGTGTTATATACACAACTCGTGCCAACTGCCAAGTACAGTTAGGCCCAATACTTTGATAAAATGTTGGGCCTAGGTCCATAATAATCCTCTTTGATAGATGAAGACTCAACAAAGCCCATTCGCACAATAACGCGAGTTACAACCACGCTCTAAGCTTTACTGGATTTTTCAGAGGTTGCCTAGGCGCGTGGCGTTTTTTTTAAACAATTAGGAAACCACACCACTGGTACCACAACTCGGATTCGTTTCAAATTTAATAAAAATATAAGATAGCATCTAAAAAAAGTTTTATTATGTTCATGCATATTTGATATGGTTTATCAGACTTTGTATCAGAAACATCTCCTTACAGAGAATAGGACATGTTCTTAGTTCATCATCACTATTCACTATTCACTTGTCACTGATATTGATATTATCAATATCAACCTGTCATTGCATTCTTCAAAACGATCCAAAGAGAGTATCATTAAAAAGAAAGCAATAGACAAGTCTTGTATCTTGGGAGATCACACTTGCAACAATCGACTTCTTACCTAATGATATCATGCTATAATACAACACAACCTAAAGCAACTACTACATCACGAAAATATTTAAGAGTTTTGCTTAGGTTCTACAATAAATAGCATGTCCAGGAGATACTTACCACATATCTCCAAAGGTTCTTAAAAGTTCAAAAGAAAAACTCACACTGAAAGTACCAACATAAAGAAAAGAGAACATGAGCGAGATCATAAGTCGACTCGCCACTGAACTTGATAAGACCAGCAAAGACAACCTGTGATTCAATGTCTAGTGTCATGGTGCCGGCTATATATTATTAACTCAGAGGCATCATCTACTTCAACATCGACAAAACCGGTATCAAATGGGTAATCAGCAATTGGATCATTGGGGTGTCTAAAATTTTTGATCCTCTCAAAACATCGCTTCTCGAGATCCCCAGAAAAGCAAATGTTGAAACAGCGGTGTAAATCAAGATGTTCCAGGTAAGGACAACCATAAAGAATGGCGTTCAAGCCTGTGTTGGTTAGTCCATTCCCAAAAAGCTGGAGGTGGCCTAGTCGGGGCATGGTTTCGGCAATTGCTAGGGCATCATCATCATCACATTTGATGCTAGAGGAGCTGTAACCTGAGGATTTTAGCTTCAATGTCTTTAGCTGTGGGCAAGCATTGCCTATAGCTTTCAAATCCAGTTTTAACCAAGAGAGTGAGACCTCCAGGACTTGAAGCAATGGAAGTTTTGAGACTGCATTCACAAATCCCTTGCTTGACATTGGGTCGCCCATTGAAAGTCCAAGACTTGTCAGTTTACTTGATCTGCAAATAAGTGCGTGTAAAGTTAATTCATAATCTAAGAAGCATAAGAATGTTAACAAGTTCTCATAGTATTGATCAATTTCATAAGCATGTAACAACCTTAGAATCATAGTCACGTTGTTTATAATAAGATTAAACTCTAATGATGCTTTAAGCAAATTCTACAGTAAAGTTCTATAACCTGATGATCTTTTTCAACTGCTACTACTACATTCGGAGAATTCAATTAAATCAATCAAATTAGAGTGCAAGAGAGTGGTTAGGGATAGAGAGAAGAGAACCTATCGGCAATGTAGTTAAGGAGAGAATCGGTGACGAAGTTACTGATATTGATTTCAACCAAACCGCCCTCACTGCGATCAACGACGTGACGGCACATGCTGACGAAGACGAGATCAGAGATTACGCGATTTCTCAAGCTAGCGATGTCGAGAACAGAGATTTGGCGATTCCTCGGAATTTTCAGGTCGATTTTACGCCACATCGAGGGGTCTTTACAAACGCGTCGCCACGATCTGCAAACCTTCTGTGCGTTGTTCAGTATCTCAACCACGCCAAGTCGATGCAGGATCAATGACGTCAGTTCCGGCGGAAGCTCCGCCCAGGTTCTCGGCTCTTCGATTTTCATCAGCGGAGGCACAGAAGTAGGCAACGACGAAGACGACTTCTTTTCTTCTGAGTCTGACCCCTGGAGGAAGCCATTTTTGAGGATAGAGTCAAATCAGTGAAATTAGAAGTGAAGTGTAGTTTCGGACCTTTAGACTTCGCTCTCTAATTTATAATTTGGTCCTCCTAGTATTTGTATTTATTTTTGGTCTGAGTCCTCGTAGACTCGTAGTATTATGATTAGGTCCAATACTCGAAAAAACTATTGGGCTTAAATCCTTAATATTCGATAGCTGCTGAGTGCTAAAGACTCAAAAAGGCCACTTGCACATATCGCCATTTACAACCACGCATTAAGCATTGATTGGTAGACTTTGTGTTCGAAAGTTAGAAACATCTAACTTGAACTCATCCGTTGATGAACGTAATTATTTATGGCCTATGTGCTCTATATGTTGAGCTAAAGATACAAGTCCTAATATCAATATGTATAACTTTAATTTTTAAAAGTTTGTGACTTGCTCGAAAGACGTGTTAAATCTGTTCTTCTCAAAAACTTTACGAAGGCAAAGAGAGATACACAAGTCAACTGAAACTAAGGACTTACCGAAAAGAGGACATAAACAAGTTCACTACTAGTCGCCACTGTTATGGTCAGTACATTCTTCAAAATGATCTAACCGCGTATGCTTATCAAGTCATAATAAGGGTTAGATATGTCAGAATGATCGTTGACATCACCCGTTTACTCAATGCCATCAGTGTCATATGAGTAATAGCCTTCTTCTTCTTCTGAATCAAAATCGGAACAAGTGTCATCAACTGGGGAATCAGGGACAGAGTCGTCAGGGCGTCTCAAATCTTTAATCCTCTCAGAGCAGCCCGACAAAGTTAATGTTGGAGCAGCATCGTAAATCAAGGTGTTCCAAGTGATGACAGTTGTCAAGAATGGCGTTCACGCCTGAGTTGGTTAGTCTGTTGCCAAAAAGCTCAAGGTGGGATAGTTGGGGCATGGTTTCAGCAATTGCTAGAGCATCATCATCACATACAATGTATTCGCTGAAAGAAGGGCGGTTTAGCTTCAATGTCTTCAGGAGTGGGCAAGACTGGCCAATAGCTTTCAAATCAATTTGTGGATAGCAGTATGAAATCTTGAGGTCTTCAAGGAATGAGAGTTTCACTACAGCATTGAAAAATCCCTCGCCAGTTAGTGGATAGCACATTGCAAGTTTAAGGCGTCTCATATTACTTGATCTGCAAAACAAAATTGTGACAGACTGAGCATAGGCATCTTATAGAATGATGGAAAAAAAGGAATAATGAGTTACAAACAAGGAGTCTTTTAAAAATTACGACGATGAATCAATGATATATTGTCTATGAGAGAATATATCTTTCAATAAGCTGAAAATTCTGCTAAGAACTTTTTTAGCAGCATTATATCAGAATAAGACTCGGCCGTGAAGTAGTCGTAGAACAAAATACACCTAAAAATATGATCCTTTATATCTGTGCATCAAAAATCTCAAAGAAAACTGCTTTATCAGAACCACTGATTCAACAAAATGACCTCTAACTTGTAAGTCATGTCCAAAAATGCATTCACCAGGCAAGAAAAATGCAATAAGTGACACTAAAAAAATTCTAAGTAAGAAAAAAAATATGCGTTAACATTCGATATTGGAACCTATTGGGCCTACTCTTGCAAAGATGCGTTAACATTCGATGTTAAACTTTTTTTTAAATAAAAGAAGGAAGAAAAATAAATAGAGCGAGAAATGAGGTAAGACAGATAAATTTAGTTATTATCCAAAAGGGTCAAAAAGCAAAATGATTATCTCCACTAATTACGCCTCACAAAACATGGAATACAACAACCATAATCTGTTATTGTCCAAATTTCCAACAGCTTCCTTCGTTCTTCCATTGTTGTCTGATTGATTCTCTCCCGTCGGCGTTTTTGAACGGAAATAATGAGCCGTCTCCGAGCATTTTCTTCGCCGGATTTAATTCCTTTTGATTGTGGATCTATTACATCACCAACAATAACCACAGAGAACCAATCTCATGGAGATTCTGGTTTAGAAGGTAAAATCAATCATATTCGTTTAATAATGTAGAGTTTTTTTATTTTCCGTTTTGAGCAAGAAAACAATTTTGTGAGTTGCGTGACAAGAAATATGTTAAACGTGTTCTTGCTTCGGTTTGAAGGAATCACAACAAACGTGAAGCTACTGTTGAAACTCGTTCAAGATCACAACGAAGCTACCTCGAAGCATTATGATGATTGGAAGGTCCAAAGAGTCAACACTATGATGACGATTCTCGATGATCTAAAGACACGAATCCAAAAAGCTCAACAACAATCATCATCCGGAAAAAAAGAGCTTCGACGATGCAACACAGATCTGAAACCGAGTCATCATCCAAACAAGAATGCGATGAAGCCGCCACAGCACGATCTTGATGATATTCAGAAGCTGAGAAAAGAGCTAAGCGCGAGTATGGCTGCAAGAAAGAGTCTTCAAATGATGTGTTCAAGTTTAGGGAAAGAGAAAGAAATAATGGCTTTGGAGCTTTCAAGAAAAGCTCACGAATTGGGCGAAATGGAGGAGCTTATAAGTGATCTCAGGGCTCAAAATGATAAATTACTTAAGAAAGTACAGAATTGTGCGTCAGAGCACAATAAGGAGAAGAAAGAAGATGGTAGTGGTCAAGGAGAAAACGATTTATCTCTTCAGGGAAGAAATAAAGAGTTGTCTGAACAGCTTCTCAAGTCTATTGACGGATATCGATCTCTGAAAAGGAGATACAAAGATGTTCAAGAGGAAAATGGATCAATGAGACAAATGTTTAGAGATTATGCAGAAGAAGTGAATGCTGGGACTCAGAGACTAACCGACTTGCATGAAAAGGTCACAAGAGAAGATGAAGTGAATCTTGGGAATGAGATTTCAAATTTAGAGAAGTTATTTCAAGAACTTGGTTTAAAGATTTCGAATCATTCCCAGAAGAAGTAAATAAACAGAGGTTTAATTTTCGTATCAAAATATTCAGATTCTAATCATATAATTTTGGGAAAGTTTTCACTAGAATTAATCTTGCTAGGTAACAAGAATTTTGAGACTTGTCGCTCCTTTTGATTTAGCAACTTGCTCATAGGTCTATTGGAAGCCTCAATCCGTCGTGAGCAAGCTGTACATGGATTCCTTCCCTAGAAATTAACATAGCCCATTAGCTTTCAGTGATGTTGATTTATCGAAATGATATAACATTGTTTTATTGCGTACCTTAGAGACCATTCCGCAAGTCTCTCACTGTATTCATGGTGATCAAATTCATGTGTCATACCCGTTAAAAGGGCTCTCTTCGGACAAAGCCTCTTTAAGATTTCAAGAGCCTATAGAACAAGAATATTGAAACTTAAGGCTCAGAATAGTGAAACATTGTTTGACAAATGAAGATAAACATTGAAGCAAACCTCAGGGAAACAGATGTGTGTGGCTTGTAGTCCTCTCTATTGTCATAAGAGATGGTCAGCAACAAAAGATTTCAAGAACGAAAAGCGGAAAAAAAAAGTTACGAAATGATATAACCTTAAATGGTATATTTGTATCCAGGATTAGAAGATCTAACTGTCCAGCCCCGGCTTTGGAAATAGCTGTTTAGTTAAAAATTCATAAGAAGATCAATCTTTCAAATGTTTCATAGACAATTCAAATGATTTAGCTGAAAACATTATTAGCTCTTACCATACTCGGTACTCGGTGGAATGCGTGATACATCTGATATATAAGCCACTTTACTTTTATTGCCGAAGAGGAAACCTAAAGCAATGTAATCCTCTCCATGCATCACCTAAAGCAAACCATAAAGTCTAAAGGATTAAGGTATCAGACAAGAATCAGAGTGTTTTGATTTACTCAAAAGTCAAAAAGAAATTTAACCGGAAGAGGCGTGAAAGATAAGCCTGAGGCAGTGAATGATTTGTCACAATTCTCTTCAATGATCCTCCAGTCAAGCTTTGAAACCCGTCTAGGCACATCTTTAACCTTCTTTTCAACCAAATAAGGAAACCTGGTTGCAATACTGCGCGAGAATGAACAATTTTGCTGCCTTAAAGTCTCATAAGAGAAATACTAATTGAAAAGCCACACTTGAGATACAGAGATAGGTAGAGAACACTAATCTAAAGTTGTACCTTTCCATTGAAAATTGAGATAGAAACACGGGAAGAGGATTGGTGTCAATGGCTGAACCGCGAGGTTGAAAAGATCGAATATCATCTAAGCCAAGAACCGCATCTGCGTGCTCATGAGTTAGAATGATCTACACAAATCACACAATGATTAATCAGTAAAAGTGAGATTTCATTTCAGACAAATAAAGATTCAAGAAATCAAGAAGATATCATGTAAAGGGGCTTAACAGAATCGATTCGGGAGATCTTATAGAAGGTAAACCAACGAAGGACTTGCTCTCTAAAACTCTTCCCAACATCAATAAGTATGTAATAATGTCTACCATCTTCTTCCTCGCAGCAATCAATCAAGAGCGATGTATTGCATCTGCCAAAACCAGAGAATCAAGACTCAAGATTCAAGGTTGGATCAATGAATGTCTGCTAAACCCAAATATTTCTGGAATAATTTCCCAAGAAGAACACTAGAAATTGGTTTCTGCATCATTTACCTAAAATCAGTTAAAACCTAAATTCAAAGAAGAACAAAGACAGAATTTTTCCAACAGAGTTTTCACTCATAACTCCCAATTTCAAAAGGGTCCTCGTGGGCAACAACAAGATTTTAAATTTCACAATCTCCGCAGCTAAAAAGACTAAAACTCAAACAAAATTTGACCTGTAATTGGGGTTTAGGTGAGGTGGTAAAGAGAGGGACTGAGAACAGACATGGCAAGGAGGATCCGACGGCTGGAGTAAGCATCTGAAATCGGGAACTGCAGCGGAGCAACCTGTTCCGAGAAAGATCAGAGCCGATCGATCATCATCATATTGATTCTTCTCCATCTTCGAGATTAAGATATTCTTCTGATCTAGCCAAAATTGACTTAAAAGCCAACGGCTATTTATTTGTTTATTGTATTTGTTGAGAATCTGAGATTGCTGACAAAAAAGTTGTCTTTTCCATTCAACTTTTTTAATTAGAAAACCCTTTTTTTCTTCTAAATCTAGATTTATTAGTATTTTCTAGGTTCTCTATTTATTTTCCTAAAATTCTATACAAATATAATTATAGACAAATTAAAAAGTTTGTAAATGAATTTAAGTGAATATAAACATAATCTCTTTTAGTAGTAAATATACATCCCAGGACCATAACAAAAAAAAAGTGTAATACATTTTTTATCAACATAAATATATATTACTTTATTGAAAGTAATATGAAATTGCTAAACTATTTTGTTTAGATTTACTAAATTTTACTTTCCTAAATTTCTATATTATTATAAATAACAAAAGAAATTATTATAACACAAATTTCAATACATTTAGTTATGATTTTTTATTTTTTTGTCGTCACATTTAGTTATGATGAGGTGACAAAATTCTAATTAACTAAATTGTAACTCGTGTTTAATATATTACCAAATTTTAACACATTTTACGTGGTATAAATTTTTGATCGGAACGTCGTATAAATTATGAATACTATTATTTTTCAAAAAAAAAAAACACTTCCATATGAAAATAAGATTATAAATTTTTAGTTTTGTAGTACAACGTCTACAACATGTAAAATAAATTCTTGAAAATTGAGATGGTTATTTATAGTACAACATGTGTGATTAGGGATTTTATGCGGATCAAAAGCTGAGGCAAGCAAATATAAATATCACACATAATTCCTTTTGGGATTTCACCTTCGAGAGGGACTTCGGGTTACTCGATCATGTCTCTCAATCAATACAAAGCCGAGACGATGACGAATTGACGATAGAAGATTCGATGGAAGCATCTTCTTGGTCAATTCGTACCTGAGAAAGCGTAAAGCCGAGTTCGATCCGGAGGAGGAGAAAGAGCGCGATGGTGAAATCGAAGAACACAGTGATGGGAACGCCAAAATTGAGGAGCAAGATACTAAACCTAGTATTTTAATGGCGCCTGAATGGGATGTGGACAGTTTCAATGAATTAGAGTATTATTCCTCTCCAGAACCCATACTTTCTTCCGATGATGAACCTGCCGACGAGGAGTCTATAGAACACACTCGCATCTATAAACGCCAGATGATCGAGAGCAAGGTTAGTCCTGATGCTTTGAATTAGAGCTAAATTCATGAAATTTATTGGAATAGATTGTAATTTCTAGTGTGGTTAGGGATTTTACGCTGATCCCGAGCTAAGGCCAAGTTATTATTACAACCGGATCAAACCATTTAGTTTGGAGCGGGGAGCGCTTAAGGATAAAAACTTTCGAGAGTTCTGGGAAGAGATGGTCTATGTTTGCCTCCAAAAACTCAACCAAGAAAAGGCTAGTTCACTTTTTCCCTGTTCTTATTTTTATGTGGGTTTGTTTAATCTATCATTCAAAGTTTAGTTGGGTAGCTTAGTCTGAATCATTTATGACTGTTTATTGTGGTTCTAGGGTTTGAATGTGGAGTTCGTCGAAGTTGTGAGAGGTTATTATCTCGCTTCACCGAGATCAAAGTCAACATTACATTTGGCGAGAGAGAAGCCAGATGGACCTCTTGTGGAATATCAAGCCAGGTGTATGGTTACTATTGACAGAAAGAGACATCCCATCCTCTGTAGACTGGCTCCTATACCTAAGCCTTAAGGTATGGGTTCCTCCTCTTAAGGGATTTGCTCTGTCCAGCTAAACGTGTTATAGATGTTTATGTTATAGATGCTTTTTGACTTCGAAGCTGTGCAGGAAGTGGGTTCAACTCAGTTTAGAATATGGTTTTGGTCATTCAGTTCTTTGTTTGCTAGAGAGATCATGTGAAAATAAGCATCTCAAGAACTGGCATGGAAAGATCATATTATGTGAATTGCTTAGATTTCTTTAGGTGGATCGAGTTTGTTTGACCCCTAGCAAATTGGAATGCATTTTGTAGAGTTTAAATGGCTATCTGATTCTTTTTTAAGACTAGACAGATATTTGATTAGAAACCAAAACCCCTAATCGAACCCAAAATAGATTTTGTTTTGCATTGATTAATATTTCTGAAAATTCAAAAGATTCAGAAAATATCCGCATGAACTGGACATTCATAGTCACTATAGAGCCTCCAATGGGAGTCCAATTTAGATGACAGTTATATAAATATGTGACAAGTTTCATAGATAGAACATAGAAGATAACTACAAGATTTATAGCCTAATTTTATATCATCGTCCTCCTCGGGAGCTCGAAGATATTTTTAGCTTTCACTTTCTTGGAGTTCTAGGGTTTATTAAAAGTTTTGATAAATTATTGGTTTAAAAAAACATATTTCTTTAAATTTATAATTATTAATTTCTCAAAAAATTATTGTTTTTAATTATTAATAGAATTATATAGTTTATAGATAACAAAAGTAAACATTTCAAATTTGGCAAGAAAATGTGCAGAAACAACTCTTTACATCTACATTTTGGATGCACAAGCCACTTCCCTTCCATTTTTGCTTACACAGGGCGACACAAGTTGTATCGTCACAATCTGTTTTCATTACAATATCATGACACATCTCTTGTCCTTGCATCTCTATCGTTTCGTCTCTAATATATAGTTTAAACACAATTTAAAACCGCACAAAAATATCTGAATATTAATTTATCTTTTAAAATAATAGATTTAAAGAATGATGAAGCTTAAAAGTAAAGTAAATCAAACCTGAAACGAGGACAATCATGAAGATAACGAGAACCATGGCTTTAGTCATCTTTGATGATATATATTGAATGTAAGAATATTGGTTTTCTTTTGTTTATTAAAGATGTAAGAATATTGTATTGTGTGAGAATTACATAGCTATATAGCTATATATATAGTAGAGCTACAGAATCATATAATAAATGAGAGAACCATAGAAATAAATGATAGGAAATAATTACAAAGAGTAATACAGGGATTTTGAAAGATATGAATTCAACTCTGATATTACCTTCAATGGAGATCACACAATCAAAATTCAAAACAATATAACATATCTCAAAATCAATGTGCCTCTTGATAAGTGCATCCGTTAGGGATTTTTATCTTTTGGCGTATTAAACTGTTAAAAGACTGGATGGGAAGAGCTTTCGTGTGGGGGTAAATGAATCACCTAACCGACACACTCCAATTAGATTGAACCAGATCCCAAGTTTACACAATTCCCTTTGGTTAATATATATCGAATTGCCGAAACGGATTTGCTCCATTTAATTTGAAACAGTTTTAACAGAAATTCAGATTTAAATCAAATTGAAGGATTAACTATAGTGTGAATCAAATTCGAATGTGTTGTTAAATTTAATCATATTAAGTTTACACGTGTCTTGAAAGAAGATACTTACCCAATACAGTCTCATTAAACCGAACCGAGCCTAAAAGGGTTACGGTTTGGTATAATGTTACTAAAAAAATAGAAGAGAATGTGTTTATTCGCTTTCTTCAATAGATAGAGAAAAAAAGAAAGTTTTAAAATCCACGACGGTTACACTATGGCGGCGAATGCACAACACGTTTTTTCCGATGAACTGAACTACGAAACCTGGGCTCAAACCACGAAAACTACACTGATCGAGAAAGAACTTTGGCATGTTGTTGAAAACGGAGTCCCGCCAGATCCATCGAAGATTCCAGAGTTAGCAGCGAAGATTCAAGTCCAAGAACTTTCAAAATGGAGAGATCTCGCGGTTAAAGACATGAAAGCGCTCCAGATTCTACAATCATCTCTCACATATTCGTCTTTCAGGAAGACTCTTTCATCTTCTTCAGCCAAAGATGTTTGGGATTTACTCAAAAAAGGTAACGAAGAAGCGACGGTATGTAGATTAGAAAAGCAATTCGAAGAATTTAAAAGGTATGAAGGAGAATCGTTAGATTTCTACATCGATACGATTATGGAAATCGTTAAAGTTGAGTCGTTTGAAAATTGAGAAATCGGAGTATCAGATTTCTGTGAAGGTGCTCACGTCGATCCCAGGATCATTCGATGGTATGGCTTCAGTGTTGAAGGAACTCATGGATGTGCATAAAATGACTTGTATTAGTCTTGGTCTGTATTTTAATTTTCATGGATATGAATTAGATTTGGTTAGAGAAGAAGCTTTCGTTATTCTATTGAATAATTTGAGGCTTAAATCCAAGTCTGAGAAGTGATGTGACGTGTGCTACAAGAATAGTCACAACAAAGAAGACTGCAACATTTTGAAGAAGGAAGAAGAAATTATACCTGAGTATGTACTGTCAACGGAGGTAAGTTTAGGTGATTTAACATATGATGAGGATATTTGGATGATATATGCTAAAGCATTGATCACATGACTCCATATGAAAAGTATTTCACCACTCTTGATAGAACACACAGAGCTAAGGTTAGATTGGCCGATGGAATAGTTACCATGGTAGAAGGAAGAGGAGATGTGAAAATCATGATGAAGGGAGGGAAGAAGAAGACGATCAAGAATGTGCTTTTTGTTCCGAATCTCAACAGAAATGTGTTAAGTTTTAGTCAGATGGCATCAAGAGGCTATTCATTCAAAGATGAAGGAGGATCAGGCAAATACATTATCCGCGATCGGACTGGGGAAGAATTTGGGGAAACTACGTTCAAGTGGGATGAGAGAAGATTGGCTTTGCGTTTGAAGGTGATTGAAGGCAATCTAACCTCTTAATTGGCTCTGCCTTTCACTTTGGTAGAAGACTTGACTCGGACGGTGGACATAGATGTCCTTTATGTGTTTCAGTGGGATGTGGACAGTTTCAATGGTTTGGAGTATTATTCCTCTGATGATGAGCCATTATCCGAAGACGACGAGGAAGCTATGGAACACAATCGCATCTACAAACGCCAGATAATAGAGAGCAAGGTACGATCTAATGCTTTGAATTAGAGCTAAATTCATAATGAAACTTAGTGGAATCGATTGTAATTTCTAGTGAAATCTGTATGTGGTTAGGGATTTTACGTGGATCCAGAGCTTAGACCAACTTGTCATTACAAACGAATCAGACCAATGAGGTTGGAGAAGGAAGCGCTTGATGATATGACCTTTCGTAAGTTCTGGGAAGAGATGGTGCATGTATGTCTCCAAAAACTCAACCAAGACAAGGCTAGCTCTCTTTCTCTCTTTAAGGTTTTTTTTAATCTAAGTGTAAGTATAAGTAGCTAAATCTGAATCATTTATGATTGATTTTTTATTGTGGTTTAAGGGTTTGAATGTGGAGTTGGTTGGAGTTGTGAGAGGTAACTATCACTGTGGCAAGGGAGAAGCCGGATATGGACCTCTTGTGGAGTATCAAGCCAAGTCTATGTTAACTTTTGACGGCAAGATGCATCCCATCCTCTGTAGACCAGCTCCTAATCCATAGCCTTTAAACCAAAACTATTGAAGGTATTAGTCGATTTTAGCTTAATCTGTTAAATGATATGGTGTTTCTCTCATATGTATTTGGCCAGTTACTCTCCTGTTTGATAGAAAGATGAGTTAAGGAGACCAAGGTATGTAGTTTCTGAGCCGTTTGATTTGCTTACTTGTCCTGTTTTGACTGGCTCATGTGGAGTCAGATTATTGGTTTTTTCTTTGTAAATGATTAGTCGTGTGGATGTAAAAATTTAGCATAGTACTAAATAAGTCGTTTATGCCGTTTGTTTTGTTCCCAGGACTTGACCAATTGATGGCATTGTTACGATTGAAATAGTAAATATTATTAGTCCATATAAAAGTAAAACTGATGTTATCAGACTGTTTTAATATACTGTACATACCACTTGTGTTTTGTATGACAGTTAACCATTTAGCATTACGCATACTCACATATCGTTACCAAATTGTTAAAGAACAGTCTATTATCAAAACTAGAGTGGACTGGATTGGCCAAATTTTAGACTAAACCAAACATGTTTTCAAAAAATCAAGCTCATCTATCGCATTTACATTAGAAAATGTAACTTGTTGTTTAAACGAAAAAAATTATGATTTTGGAATGAGATCTGCACTGTTTTTAATATCATCAGGTTGATGTATTTCACATCACAACCCATTTTGATGATCATAGCATGGACCAACATGAAGAAATCCAAAACAAGAAGCAAGAAACGACCACATAATCATAAAACAGGCCTTAAATAAAGCATAAGATCATTTTAGACTAAGATATCTTGATCTTGCTTGGGACTTGGCCTGCAAAAGAAAGGATAAGTCTTGCGTTTTAATTTCTTTACACAAGAGTATCTTGCTCTTCAGACTCTTTCGCCATGAAAGTGATATACGAAACCCACCTACCCGTAAAAAACCCGTCACTCTTACAGCATGATCCAAGTTAAACCAACACAATAAAAAATGTTACATTGCAACAAGTAAAAATGACGCAACTTCAATACGCACAAGACATGGCTAAAATGTCTCTTCGCAAATACAATGCCTTAAACGTAATTTTTACTTGTTGCAATGTAACATTTTTTATTGTGTTGGTTTAAGGCATTGTATTTGCGAAGAGACATTTTAGCCATGTCTTGTGCGTATTGAAGTTGCGTCCTTCCTTTAACCGGAGAATGTTCATGTCCAGAGGAAACGTGGACGAATCTCTTCTTCCACCAGAAAACCCTAAAATCTCCAAAATCAGATTCACCACAATAATTAAATATCATTTGATATACTGAAATTTGAACAATGTATAATATGAATATTTATACGAACATGGCTAAAGTGGAGATTCCGTCGATAAAGACGAGCTTTACACTCATCTTCTTCGTCAGTATAAGAGTCTTCATCAGGTGACCAGTAATCGCTTTCATCCTAGTCATCCACTCCATATTCTGGTTGAGAGCTTGTTGAATCTCCATCGTCCACTATGTCGCTTTCTTTATCCTCATCATCATCTTCTACTTCATCATCGTCATCATCATATACTTCTTCTTCATCATCCTCATCTTCGTCTTCTTCTTGGCTTTCGTTATCATCATATTCTTTTTCTTCTTCTTGGCTTTCGTAATCATCATCTTTCTTCTTCGTCGCTCTCGCCTGAATCTTCTTCGGAGGAATCATCTTCCTTCGGATCAGAGTCGGAAAAGACGACTGCAGATTCTTCGGTGGTTGTCTCTATGGGCTCCGACGCAGAAGCGATTTGCACCGTCTCTGCCTGTGTCTTGATTCCGAAGCCAGGATTAGAATTTACAAAAACCCTAGATTTTGCCTAAGCCGAATAATTTATGAGTTTATTTTTACCATTAAGTTAGTAAACAAATAAAATCTTAATAATTAGTCACGGATACGTACAAGTAAATATTCTTCTCAAAAGTTTACAAGTGTTTGTTCCCCCAGCTTCTTTCGGAATTTTACTAACATCAATTATTCAATTACATGTAAGAAAAATTAAAAAGTCAAAGTCAGTAAATCATAAAAGGGTCAAAGAAATTGATGCTCATATTGTCATTACAAACACTACAAGCACATGAGAAGCCACAAAACAATATAACACAATCGTTTTTATATTGAATTCTTCACCCAGAAAAAGAAGAAAAATGTAGCCATCTTCTAGATTCTATTGATCTCTATAGAGTCAACGAGCTTTGTTATGTGTTAGAAGAAGAACACTCTGGTTTGCTGAGTTCATCACCCAACATGTGATGAAGAAGTGTATCAACTCTCTGACTCCGAGACTTCGACCTTTAACCATTTCACCACAACAATAACAACAACAAAAATCACTTCAGATTTTGATTCTAGAGTGAAATTAAATTAAAACCAAGATTTGATCTCTCTGTCTCTCTACTTACCCTGCAGATCGACTCCGGTTTCTCCTTTCTTGAGAATCCTGCAACAAACAATAATGAGATCCGGTTAAAACCCGAACCAAAGGTTCCTTTCTGTGTAGTAACTTTGTGGAGAATCAATGACGATAACTAACCTGTCCTTGACATTTTTCTTCTTCCTCAAGATCCAGCTCAGCAAAGAACGCCTCCAAGACAAAGGCAACAATCTGAAACAAACATGCATAATTAGTCAATCTAAGAAGCGAAAAATTTGAGTTTGGTTGATCTCTTAGGCGTTGATGTCAGTGAAACTCACCAAATTCAACAGAAGTAAAATAGTGATGATATAGAAACTGACGAAATACGTTATGCTCCACCACGTCCCCGTCAAATCTTTGTAGCTCTGAAGAAAACAACATTAATTAATAGTATTAAAAACTATTGCACCATAGTGATTAGCAATAAGAAGGAAGCTCTCTATAGTCGCACATCTAGCATTGCTCTCCTGATGCTTCTTGTTGGAAACTATAATGAGTCTAAAATTGGGACTAACAGAAGAGTGATATTACCTCCATCCAGGCTTGCCAGTTACCCAGAACTAGCAGATTGAAGAGTGTGATCATTCCATTGGGATAGTCGTTGAAGTTAAACAATAGATAGCTGAGTTTTTCCAGTCAAGAAACAATCATATACTGGAAATTTTTCTGTCCTAACAATAAATCTACGAACCCTTTCGTTCGCGAAGGAACCGGACTTTTAACGGTAGTACCCCTTGGTTGTGCTTCAACTACTCACTAGCAACCACAGGAACAGAACAGGTCTACTAAGTAAGACTCTGTTGAGTGCATACAAAATGTTTTCATAAAGGCAAAAAGGATACTCGTTCTCAGCCAATTCGGTTTCGAAGAGCTGTTTATTCCCAGCATTCACAAGCCCACCAAATACCTGCCAACAAATAAAATGAAGATAAGGTTAATTTCTGGTATGGGAATTGAAGCCGTGAAAGATACCACAGGGAAAAAAAACATGAAAGAGCCTATTCAGTAATGCTTAAAACAAACAGATGAAGCATTTAAAGAGGCTTAGTTTAAGTAAAAACGAAGAGAAGGACCAAGGCTTCGACATAAATAAGCATGCATTTTTTCAGAAAAACTCAGTAGTCTGGTTTACCTGTACGCCAATAGAGCAGTAGATACATAGCACGCAGAAAATGGTCCCCAAATATGGCATCAAACTTGGAATTAGAGTTATGAATGTTGCGATAAATGCTCGGTATCGCTGGACGTGCATAAGAAGCCTTATCAGTCTCAACATTCGTGCAAGGAGAAGGTAACGAATCCTATCAGTGACATAAGAGAACAGAGTCAGGATTAGTAAAAAAGAAAACCATTGTAACAAATATGTCATAGTTATTCCTCACCATTCTCCGTTTGAGAAGAAAGTGTTCTCGTCTGGAGTTATGAAGGTAGCCGTTTCCCCAATAACTGTGAATACAAAGATTATCAATTATACAGCATAGCCACCAATCACTCAATCGGTAAAACAAGATGAAATTGCTGCTTCAAGAGATCACCTATGACCCATGTGACTAGAAAATCAAACCGGTTTGCACCCTCCCTCCAATAATTCTCGAATCCATATGAATAGATCTTCAGAGCCATCTCCAACACATATATCCAACCTGTGAAAACATGAAAAGAACAAAATTTAACTCCTGAAAAAGCAATCAATAAATGTTGGCCATTACAATCTAAAAACTAATCTGAAAAAGTACTTTACTCAGGGTCATCACACAGGAAACAGCTTAACTTCTATTTTCTTCTTCACCTTTTCATCATATTTCTCAGTAACCATAGAATACACTTCCCAAAGCAACAAATAAAAGAAAACATATTAATGAAGAGAAGGTAGTGAAAACCTATTCAAGTTCTTACCAAAGACAAACTCAGCAACCTGCCATGGCTTCTGAGCTGAGCTTTCTTCAATATCAAGCTGCATACAAAAACTATTGTGGCTTATGAAAGAATTAGGAATACATGTCAAGGAAATACACTTTATGGGAATGAGATATACCGTTGTTTCAACAACGACAGCAATAAAATTCAGAACAAGGATGAAAGAAATAGTGTAGCCAAAGTTGGGGCTTCGAACAAAGGCTCTCAGCTGTTGTGATAAGGCTGAATGGTAAATTTGCGGGAAATTCTCGAAGAGAGATGGCTGCAATGAAAAACACAAAGGATTGCTAATGTAAACCTATGGTGGAGGTAAGTAAATTTTGAAAGAGAAGGAAAATAAAGTATATGTGGACTTACTACTTCCTCCTTTTGGAATCTTAGAGCAATGGCCTGGCAGAGGTCAGCAAACTCATCCTTGTTTATCTGCTCAATAGGAAACAAACAAAAAAGGAATAAGCAACTGCTATGAATAAAAATGTGAATAGTACATCTTTAACGTGTATCTCCTTATCATATGTGCCATCTAAGACTTCCTTCGCAGATCTCTACCTTAAAGTCACCAGTATCGTCAAGCTCATCAAATATCAATCCGAATTCTTCTTCTGATATCTTCGGCAAAGTCCTGAATGTAAGGACAAAGGACAGCGTATCAGGTCTCACAAGTTAAGACAATAAAAGGGAAGAAACAATGAACTAGTATATAAAAGCCGTATATCGTTCTTTCGATACATGGAAAAACAAAAAAGTATGAAAGATCATAGCAACATACCTGTAATTAGTCAACTGTTCAAAGAGCTTAATGCATTGGTTCTTATCGATCTCCCCGGTATTCTGTTAAAACATAAAAAAAACGAAGAAATTATACAAAGACTCCTTTTCATGAAGTATTTAGCCGAAGCGTCAATTTAATCATTATGCGTGTGTGAACTATGAACTTACGTCTGTGTCAATAAGACCAAAGGCTTTCTCCAGCATTCTTCTCTTCATTTGATCCATTCCAGATACTTGCTTTGCGAGCTACAAAACGAATAGATATGACACACGGTGTGAAATATGTTGGTGCTTTTGTTTTTAAAGTTGACATAAGAACCACACAAACATCAAATTTCTAATCAACCTGTTCTTTGAAACTGTCATAAACAACGGCAAGAATCAAGTTCGTGACAAAGTAGACGCCAATTAGCACATAGAGCACGAAGAAAACCGAAGACCAGCGAGAAGACCTTACAAAACAGAACAAATTAGACGCTCAAATTACTGGATGCAACTCAATACAAGCGAACTTAGACAAAAATGGATTTTCATCTAATACTTACTTGTATGCAGGAATCCAGACATCAGGATTGTTGGATGTTGTGAACAAAATAAACATCTGATAAAGAGTTGCACCATAAGAAGTGAAGACCGTGAGGCCTTGCTGTGTGTCCTCAAACATAACAAAAGCGATCCAACTAGCAAATAGAAGGAACAACATCCATAGAGCCTGTGAAAATATTCAGGATTTAAACAAAGGATGACAATCAATATGAGTTCACCACCTATCTGAACGTCAAAAAATGAGTGGGAAGGCCACTGACCAAGATATTCAAGTATGTGCCAAGCATTCCAGACAGAAGGATAAGGCTGTCTCGAAGTTCCCTGTACAAGAATTAAAGAAACATAACTTGAGGGAATGGTGAGAGCTGTACTTAGTGAATAATAGGAGAAAAACTAGGTGAAACAATCACACGCGCACATATACCATACATGACATGATCTACTACTTTTTCTATAAATGTAACGATATATGATCCACGTAGTTGATAAAGAAGCAGATATCTACGGATACCTTATGCTGAGGATGAATATGATAACTCTCACGTATGGGGCGATTCTGAAAGGAAGAAAATCGAAAGCGAGCGGAGATAGATATAGAATGTCAACCAGCACATCAACAAACAAAATTACCACACAAGCAACCTGGAATCAAGAAGAAGACAAAAATTTGTACAAAAAAAGGAAATCAATTTCTTACTTTCTGTCCAATTTCAACAAAGAGAAGCACAAAACTGTGAAGGCGTAAGGAAATACCTTCACTAGATTCAGGCAACTTGTCCAAAAGATTCGTAACCCTTCATAGGATATTGGAAAGAAAGTATGTACAAGGAGTATAGCCAGGGTAATCACCTATTTGAACAGCACAAAATGTCATAATTTCAGCACAATGAGAGAGGATCTTGGCCAGTCCTAATAATATACACTCCACAATAAGATGTGTACGTTGATATTAAGTTCTTAACAACTAATTAAACGAAATAAACTAGTCTTGGACAAATATTCAAGGCTTCTCAAAATTTAAGGAAAACAAACATAAAGAATTCAAGTTTTTAACTTTCAAGTGGATATATGTGTATCTCATGAGCATATCTACACTAAATGTATGCATCTATAGAGAAAATCAAAGGCCAACAAGCCATAAATTCACTACTTACCTCATAGATAATGGATTCTGCATCGGTCAAGTACGGTAACTCCCCCAAGTAATAGTAATCTCTGTCTTTGCAAGACGGTGTAGGCTTTTTTTCACACCACAGTGGTTGCTGCAAAAGACAGGCAAGAGTATTATTACTTTCAAGTTGTGATTTTCTCAAAGTCTTTTCACCAAAGAAATGTCCTCACCTCAAAGAAATTAAGGAAAAGCAGAGCGAAATAGTTGAGTGACCAAATCAGATCCAAGCGTGTGAAGAGGAAGTAATACTTTGCAGACTCTCCGAAGCTTGACTGATCAAGTATTTGCTCGGGGAGACCAATACCATCTTCAGCCTACAAACCACATTACCAGAGTCAACCCACAAATTCTATTCACATAAAAGATGAAAGGTTTCCAAAATCAGCAAAAAGACAAAGAGAACATATCTCGAAGAAGCATCAAGCGTTTCAGCCATAAACTATTCCAATTTCATTTCTCAACAAGACAATGCTATGCTAATTTCTTAAAGAACACAAACAAAACATTGACTAATCAGCTGAAACAAATCCTTTTGTGACCAAAACGAATACTATATTCCATTTAAACGAAGAAACTTTTATTCTAATTCGAAACAGACGATGTGATCCAAATATAGAAACTTAATGAAAAGTCGGATGAAATTAGGGGGAAAGAGATAGAGAACCAGATCGACGAGTGCAGCAGCTTTCTGAAACGCAGTACCATGCGTGATAGCTTCTGATCGACGAACAATCCGATCCGTACCACCACCACCACGACGCTCTCTACTAATCAAAGGGTCTTCCATTTCTTTTTTACTCTCTACTAAACAAAATTTGAAATCGAATCCAAGTCGATGTGAAGACCTAGTAGCTTCCTTTGAGTGATTGACTCTAATGATAAGATCAAAAGAGATGGAAGAAGAAGATGATGATGGCCCAGAAGTAGTTCAATTTATTATTAATAATTTCTCGATTTTTTCCCGTTAGATCACAGTCGCCGCTTTGTTAAAAAATGAATAGATCTTGCAGACAAACAAGTTGGTCCCTTGACGATTTCTTGACACGTGGCTTTAAATGCTCTTATGCTTTCACAATTTGTTTTTTTTTTCCTGTTATTTCCCCCCGATTAAGATACTGTTATTTTTTTCTATAAATGAGCAAGAAGATCAGGACCCAAATAGAAAAGTCATAACCGACATGCCTTGTGGTCCAATAATATAAACTTTTGATTGATTCTTGAAATAATTTATAACAAGCAGAAATATAGACACGAGCAGTGAAATGGTTAAGCATCTGAAACTGATCTCGGACTTGTTTCAGACCAACTAAGAAGAAGAAGAAAAGGTGTGAAAATGTGGATAAAGCTCTTCAAAATGACATTAGAAAGCAAATTAAATAAAGCTAAAATGCTCTAAAGCTCTACAACGAGAGAAAGAGAAGTAATGTAGAACAAACAAATACACAAAAAGGCCTACTACACAAACGCTGTACCTTTAGACAAAACCATACAAGAATCAGAGCCCCACACTGACAATATATGTATCTCACTAACCAATCTAACCGAATTAAAAAATTTCCTCATCCAACGTCTCCAAAAACCTGTTTCAAATAACAAGACAAATCAATGGGTATTTGAGT
>CM051393.1:1967523-1992523 GCA_028015245.1 Cardamine occulta | reverse complement strand
TTTTCTATGGACAAGATGCTGAACTTAGATTTGCCGGGGAAAGCTAACCTTCAACCGATTCCATCGCTGCATACCAATAGCTTTGAACTACCATTTACTTGAGACCTACACAAGTTAAAAGCCCGGAATTGGTGTGGAATTCAGGATTCAAACCGACATAAAACATAAGGTATTGGGAACAAGGAGATTTACCACTTTGTTAACTTTTGATTTCATCGCCTTTTGATTTCTTCCCAGTGATAATCTGCATGATGCGAAGTCCTCTGCTAAAAGCTTCATTGAATAATATCCTCGTTTGCATTGATTGGAACCCAGGCATCCACGACAAGAACGCTACTGGAACCATTATGAGAATCCCAAACAATATGTCATATAAGCGAGCAACAGAGATAACAGCGTTCCACATAATCCTGTATCTCTTCAGCAATTTCCTTTGAGTCTGTGCAATCAGCAGGATTCCCCAGCCGGTTGGGATGAATGCAAGAAGACTCGTGAAGATATCGATCAAGCTGAAATGCGTGAACTCGAGCAGAGCAACAATCACCAGTATAGCAAGCACGATCAGGAGGAATTGGACAAGCCTGTACCTTATGTGAGTTTTTGCAGAGTACTTGTCACGGGCGTATTGGATTACTAGGAAAATCACAAACACAGCAAAGATGTATATCCATGAGAACACGTAGACCAAAAGGCTGGTTGATCCGTTTGCAATTTTGAGCTGGTATACAATGCCATACTGGAAGAAGAAAAACCGGAGGTCCAAGATGACCTCCACGATTTTCCCTGCCTTCCCGGTGTTTCTCAGATGGTCCTGTTCCTCATACCACCATTTTTCCCAACTTTGTTCGGACTTCGTTGAGATTCTGCCTTGGTACCAGATCCAGTTCATGAAATCTTCAAAGTCGTAGACTGTCTTAAGCCAGTCGAATCCTGATGGGTTAAACACAAAAGGGGCCATTATCCATGAAAGCACGAGGAACCAGCTGGAGATAGTCATAGCGATATAGATCAACGAGTCTTTGGCGATTGGACTGTGCGAAGCATAGACTATAAGGATCAGCCCAAGCTCGATGGCCTTCACAAAGTGACTGCGTGCATAGAGTCTGTAGTTCTCAGTGAAGCCCTTGTGCTCAACAACAAATCCACGACCAGTGGCTCTGTACTTTGCTCCACCATGGAGAATGGTTCGACCAAAATAGTGAGCTCTGGTCCCCATTGAGAATGTGTAGAAGACAGATGAAAGCTGAATCTGCATTCGAATGAAATTCCATATTGCTAGTAGGAAACCTTCCTCGAGAGACCATTCAACAATCATTGGTAGGGCTGTGAACAGACCGAGCTGAATGATGAACTGCTGGTTCAAGATCACCGCAAGTGCAGCGTTGCTGTCTGTACTGTCTGCTAGAGCGGACTTCTCAACTCCACTGAGAGCCAGATAAAGCCGGCCCCAAAGGAAAGCATAAACCGTAAGAATGACCATCATCGTGTTAAAGAAAAACCCCACCGTTGTGTAGAAAAATGACAACATCCTGAAGAAATCAAGCCTGTGACCGAGCCGGTACACGTCTCGGCTAAGAACCTGCTCCCCGTTCCCACTGGCTACCTTAGCCTCAAACATCGATATCTGATTCAATCCAACATCCCGACCTTTCCCAACCTGAATATATATGCAAATTTCATTAAGTTTAGGAGATAAAGAACGTGTAACAGCATAGTTATAACAAAAGTAGAATTATATGATCGTTGTAGCAATATAATTAGTTAGAAATATCCAAATAGTGGACCCTTCCCAACCTGAATGTACTCGTGGTGGGTGACGTTTCCACCCCTCAATGTGCAATTAAACCCGGCAAAGATGTCCTCACTGATATTTATGACTCTGGAAGCCTTGCTGATGCCGCCTCGACTTAAGAACCAGAATCTGTCAAATACATCAGGGTGGCCATAATGCATTCTGACCTTCAGCGGGTTGGCAAGAACACGCTGACCAAGAGTAACAAAACTTGTCTCCTGAGCAGACATGAACCAGGCCAGCGACGAGACCGAGCCTGTGAAGATATGCTCCCGGACACCAAGAATAGTTGGTTTTCTGATCCCATGATAATGTCTGTACTCCTGGAGCAAATTTCTCATCTTGAGAGCCTCTTCGAAATAGCTGTCTTGGTTCATATCAATGGTCTGAACAGCATCACCACGGGTAAAGATCATTGCATGATTCTGGTTTTCTGGCTTTCCTTCGCCCAGCTTCACCGGACCAGGTAGCTTCACACGGAATATCTCCACTTCCTTCTCCAACTGGTGATCGTATTTCACCAGAACGGAGTAATACGCAGTAGTCTCTCCTCTGCCCACACGTACCTCATCCACGTATGCAATACGGAGGGCTTCGTTCTGCTTCATCAGATACAGAATCTCCTCTGCCTGAGGCTCCTTCTTTGCTTTTTGAGACCCATAGATCTGGCACGCCACAACATATGTGAATTTCATCAATGCAGTCCCATATTCATGGCCTTTATACAGCGCACTAACGGAACTACTTGCTCTGCTTAGGGAAGATCTATCATTTTCAGTGCCAAACCCGTCAGATCGACCATCCATTTCTCCCTGCAAACTCCTCACTGAACCAAGCTCCTGGTCACCCTCCTGAATGTCCATTTCAGATGCAGAGTCAAGAAAAGCGAGCATCTTAAGAGCTCGGTAGTAGTACATCATCCCCCGAACTGTACGTGCCAAAGTCTGACCTCTGTAGGAAGCCCAAAGCCTGAGTTCTCTCAGCTTGGTTGTCCACAACTCACCATCTGTCTTTATTCCTTCTCTGTGCATCCGCTCCTTAAAATTTCTCCATTCATCAGCGTAAATCGTCTGCAGGTAATACAGGGTTGAAATTCCATCCTCAGTCTCATTTCGGAGTTGTTCTTTGCTGTATACAACTTCCTCGCTGTAGTATGGTGTCAGAACACTGAACGCCATCATTTTTTCAACCTGAGGTGCATGAGGCATGTTCATGAAAAGGGAATTACTGAAGAAAGCAATCCGCCGCCTCGCCTCTAGATTCACAGGGACGCTGTGCATAGAGTCCCTAGAGGTGAGAATCGTGTGTAACCGCCTAACCTGCCGGTAGAAATCTTCCTTGCTTGCCTCAGGAAGCCGAATCGCATTCTGAAACAGCAACTTTGAGGCTGGGTCATGAGGAGTCAACCCTACATTAGATAGTTCTTCGGTTGTCTTCTTCTCTATAAAGAACTGTCGTGTAGCTATCTCATAAAGAGACTGCAGAACATTCACCACCCGCCCACTATCCTTTTTCTCATCATTCAACAGCCCAACCAACTTTTGCAACGTTTCGTAAATCTTTGGCAGAAGGTCCACTCTAAAGGTCTTGGTGAACTGCTCTGACTGAATAGAAAGATCAATCATTTGGAAGAAAACCGTGACTATGGAATGTTCTTCAGTGTCAACTTTAATGATTGAGAGCAATAGATATTTGATGCTGTCAAATGCCTCAACTACAGCACAGCGCCTGTACTCATTCTTGCTTATCTTGTGCCACAGCCATTTATCAGGAGCGTCTACCAGCTCTTTGGCCTGGCTCAGGGCAAGCAAAAGTTCATTGCACAACAAGAAACAAGGCCAGCGAATAACTGTCACATTCCAGGAATTCTTTGGCAGCTCCAGTAGCTCTACTTCTCGATCAGAAACTATATCCTCTTCTCTGAAGGCTAAGATGATCTCATTCCAGATCAACGCAAACTTGTTGGCTTCACCGTGATTAGACTCGAGTTTCTTAAACGGCCGCCCAAATCCATACCTTAGCTTCAATCTGCATATAGTACACAACCACAAGGTTATTACAATAATGAGTTAAATGCAGAGAATCTGCTTTAACAAAATTAAAATTTCATAGCTTGTATCGCCAAGCTTCATACAGTAAATTATACAGGAATATCAGTAGCATGTTCGACTGACCTATGAATACCGTCCTTGAACTTGTTACCAAAGCCTCTAGCATTCAGGAGTTGTTCCTTAGGCATTAGGTTGAACTGTATAGCGCTAGCAAAGAATTGAAACCTCAGCCTAAGCTGTTCCATATCCCTGATCTCCCCCAGATGATCAAACAGCCCGACAACAGCACCAACAATCGAAGAATATATCGCATACCAAATTTGGATATCCATCAGGTATATTAACACAACTGGCAACCACAACAATGCGACAGAAAACCTATTACTGTTGCCAAAAAACTGGTGCCACTCATATTTTACATCCTTTAAGTTCCATAGTAACTTCGAGGGTTTAATCATTGGCTTAACCTGCAGGAAGTAGCTAAATGTGAACTTTGTTGCTAGGACAAAGATCCAGAAAGTTGAGTACTTGATGTTGTCCACTAAACCCTCTCTCAAACCTCGACCCACAAAGCTTTTGCCCTGAAACCACCAAGCTAAAGCAAAGAAAAATTTCCAATTGGTCTCTTCCAGAAAGTTTCTTATCCATGGGATTAAAAACAGAGCCAAAGCCAGAATTTCGGACACCAAGAAAAACACCACAGCGTAAAGGAATTGGTAGATCTTGGTGTTCGCAGCTTTGGACCACTGCCGATCTTGCCTCTTCTGCTTCCAGATATTCGTGTACAGAACAGTGAAAGCTATGATCCAAACTGTGGCAGCTATAACCTTCATCAGCATTCTGAAAAAAAGTCGTTTGGTCTCTCTAGAAATGAGGGGAAATTGTGAAGCCGCATCCAGCACAGCCTGCAAGAGTCGCATACCACTCCAGGTCAAGAACACAGTCAAAAGTCTCACCTGAACATCTGTTGCCTTCAAAGCATTCCACAGCTGCTTCGGCACTGAATCACTCTCCGACTTTTCCTCCCAAGCAACTATAATGGCAGCTTGAAGGAACAACGCAAGCATCACCCAAAGCCTATCAAAGCTCCTGTAAAGATAGAAGAACGTCCTGCGCTCCACAAAACCTGTTTTCCCAACGCTTTTGCCTCTATTCTTGAAGAAATTGCTTCCCCCATCGAGCGGCCATTTCAATTTACTGAAACATCGATCCGTCCAGAAGTACTCGTTGATATCGTCGTAGTTCCTCCACTTGCAATGCGCCTCAGTCCCGTTCTTGCTCTCATCAATCTCAGCTTGGATTGTATCATAAATAGGTTTAACAACGCCGTTTAAAAAAGCGTTTTCGCCGGAGAGAGAAGGTAGATAAGGTTGACCGGTGTTCTCATCAAGGCAATCCTCTAGGACTTTGTTAAGCTCCGAGGCCATGTTATGGAAGATGTAACAGAGACATTCAGGCATAAACCGAAGATTCGCAGCCTCTCCCCATATTAGAAGATAGAGGCCAACATAGAGAAGCTCCCTTCTCGAATCAGGGTTCCGATCTGAGATCCAGATATTTGATTTTTTCCCCAAATACGAACACCAGCTGGAGTAGTTAGCGAGAAGTTTCCGCCTAAACCGACGAACAACAGTGGAATCGAGAGAATCGATGTTATCCGGTGGCGGAGAGAGACGCATCTGAGCATTCGCGAGATGAAGAACCATATGCTCACGCTGGTTACAAACATTATCTTTCTGGAAACCGAAGAACAAAGCGAGCCAGTCGAGAAGATCGTAGTGAGAGCGCCATTGAACATACGGCGGACGACGAAGGTCTCCGACGGTTTTAAGAGCGGCAGCGGCGGCACGAACCTCGGGGAAACGGAGAGAAGGATGGTCGGCGAGGAGATTGTTAACGGGAATGATATTATAGGGCTCCTCTTCGATTCCGGCAGCATCCGCCGCCAACGGCCGTCCGTTTTGAGACGGGACGGTGCGGTGGCGGAGGCTCATAGTAGCATGTGGTAGATCTCGGAAATTTGTGGGAGAAAAAGCTTGACTGATTCAAAACAATGGAGAAATCGAAACGATGCGATATTTTCCTTTTTAGCTAAAGACGGCGACAACGACGACGAGACGATTTTGATTCCTTTCCGCGTTTCAGTTTCTTCCTTCTTTTTTTTTTTCTTTTTTTTCCTTTTTTCTGGCTTTAATTTGTATTATTTTTAATATAATTTATTTCTTAAAGATCCTTTTACCTTATATGAAATCATTACCTCAAAAAATGACTATACTAATGATCAAATAAAATTTGCAATGTTCTTTTATTGATTGGATAAATTCTTATATGGTTAATGTTATTAATAAAATTGTGCATCACTTTGAATATTTAACGGAAAATTTTAGATTTTTGTCCAAATTAGTGAAATTGTGTCATTTTAGATCTGGACCAAAATTATATTTTTGTGCTTTTACTTATAATTTTTTTTTTTAGAATACATTTGTTGTTTTTAATGCTAAGAAATGTCTTTGAATCTTCAACCTCACTCGTTTCCTTACAATTTAAGTTAAAAGAAAAGAAAGTCAGAATTAAAAATAAAAGCATTAATGGACAGGAAATATGAATAATCATATCTTCGATCCTAATATCAAAGACCTTTAATAATTTTTGTGCGCTACAAATTTAGTGCTTTACAGATTGAAATTTATTATTATAAAAATAATTACTTTCTTATCCTACCGGTTCAAATATTTTTCTACAACAAATGCATGCATCGATGTGTAATAATAACTTGCAAGTAAAACGCGGTTCAAAATTGGCTTGAGGCTTGTTCATATGATTGTTTTTGATGATGATTAGAACGCTCGTAACTTTGTTAATCAGTATTGTTCGCTCCGTAAATCCTCTAGCCCTTAGGTTCCAATTCCAACTCCAAAATCCTTCGAAAATACTAGTTATATTCATTATTGACTTACTTATTTTGAGGTTACAAAACTATCCCTAAGGATGATAGAAAAAAAAAATCCACAAAAATCATATATTAATAAAATTTGCGCTAATCAATATTGTTATTTTATTATATAAATTTTGGTTGCTCTCACGAGAGCTTGATATGTGTCAAAATTCTAATAAATATGATCATTATACGTGTCGGTAGATCCTTAAATTTTTGACATATGTAAAAAACTTATATTATTATTATTTTAATTAAAAAAAAACTAACAAACTATATGATAAAATATATTTTTTCTAGTTACTATTTTTTTCCTCAATAAAATTTGATTCCTCTCGTGATAACACACGTCAAAATTATAACTAGCAATATCATGACACATGTTGATTAATCATTTAGATTGTGACATGAATAAAAAAAATTATGTTATTATTTTCCATAATTAAAAAGAAAAACTAACAAAAAAGGATAAATAATAAATAGATCATTTCTACTTTCTATTTCTTTCTAATATATGTTAAGTCTTATTATTTAGTTTTAAATAAAATTTGAACTTTTCTATTCAAATTTATATTTTTTACTTTGTTTCACAAGAGTTCGACACATGTTGAAATTATAATTAACAAGATTACGACATATGTCGGTTGATTGATTATATTCTGACAAGTGTAAAAAAATTATTGTTATTATTTTCCTAAATCAAAAATTAAAACGAACAAAAATAAATAAATGATAAAATATATAATTTTTTATTTTCTATCTTTTCTAATATATGTTAAGTATAATTATTTAGTTGTCAATAAAATTTGAACTTTGTTTTTCAAAATTAGATTTTTTTATTTTTATATTATTAAGGCTCCAATAAAAAACTTTCACAAGCTTCAAATTATTCGAACGAAAACAAATTATTTTTGTATAATCCAATCTAATTCATTATATTAATTGGTTGAGTGTTAAACAAATAATAAACAAAATAGACTAGATTAACACATGAATCTATAAAATTTAATAGATCAAATTAATACATAAATCTATTTAATTTTATAGATCAAATAGTTAAATAGGTTGATCCATGAACAAATATATAAATTTATTTATAATAAGTTATCATTATACTTACAAATAACTAATTATCTTGCATGAAATTTTACAATAAATTACAAAATCATAATTTTTATAGGAAACTATAAATTTAGATTTTTAGTTAGAATTATTTGGCCAACATGCAATAAAATAAAAAATCAGACAAGTTACGAGTGCAAAAAATTCCAAATAAATAAAGACAAACAAATGAGAATTTGAGACGAGATAGTGGAAAACAAGAAAATAAAATTTAAAAATGATGATTTTTACCATTTTACAAATTATAAGAGAATATAAGTTATCTTTAGACTCGAGAGGAAGAGCATCAACGTCAATCTCAGTGAGTCAAATAAGTAAACCAGAGATATCAAGAATGTTAAGAGTTGATCTCATGTACAATATGTTAGGAGTAATGAAATAAGATTCAAGAGGATCTCTAAACATTTGTATTATGTTCCGCGATAAAATTTACATATAATTGATGCAAGATAACAAATTGATTAGAAAATTGCGTAATATTCTAGGTTTATGAATCTAAAAAAGAAAACAACACGTATCTTAGAGAGAGATATTTTGAGGGTATGTTTTTCTATACAAGTGAAAGAATGAAAATGATCTCTCCCAAAGTGAGGAAGTCGAAATAAGAGGAAAAGATCCACTCAAAAGTGTTGCTTCCGTCATGACCAATTTCATGCACATATCCAAAGGAGTGAGGAAGACGGTGGAGCTTCTGTTGAATATTGAAAATGGTGGTAGATAGAAATTTAACGACATAGAAAGAAAAAAAGCCGTGTAAACCAAACATCTTCGAATATATAGTCCGAGACAATAATGAAAATAAATAGCTGATAACGGAATGGTGGAGGTAGAGATGTTGTCAAAAAAACGCCATGAGACAAGCGAAGGATTTTGGCGAGTAGAGGTTTGAAAGACCAGCTGAGATTATTAACCAAAATAAACTGAAATTTGGAGGTTTGGTTAACCGGTAAGTTAGGAGGAAACCGATCAGTAACTTCTTGCTATGGGTTCGATTAACCGGACGATACCATTTATTACAAAATTATAATTTTTCTAACCGAAATAGTTTTATCGTCATATTTACTATTAATTAATTAGAAACAGTATAAAAAATTATAGAACCATTATATAAAAAATAAACATTGAATTTTTAGTGAAAAATTTCGGAATAAATGTCTATTAAGCAAAATTGTGAAATAATTTTTTAAACAAAAATTACAAAATCATGGAGTTTTTAGTTCTATAAATAATATTGATAATAATAACCACTACTTTCTTAAAATAAAATTTTCATTCTAACTTTTATTTAAGATAAAAAAAATTATTAATAAAATTAAAAAAAACTTTTTTTTTTAATTAATCTAGTTATCAATACAAGTGGGTTGTAAGAAAAAAAAAAGAAAAAAAAAAAAAGAACAAGTGGAGCATTTTTAAAAAAATATTTAAATGGAAAAGTTCTGAACGGCAACTGTGGCCGCTTTGGACGCTAAAACAAGAACTCTAAAAACCTCAATTTTCTTAATGAAAACAAAAAAAAGCTCCTTTTCATATTTGCTGTTAGATTGAATTCGAAGCACATGGGACCCCTCCTTCATGCTCTCCTCCAATTCCCTCTGTAATATTTCTCATTTTATAATATTTTCATTAAAACGATAGAATATAACATTTTTTTTATGTGAAATATGAAAATGAACGCCTGATATAGATATCTCAGCTCAAATGTCCCATTCATACAAACTAAACAGCTAAAACAAACAAATTGTCGTGTGGAAGATTATTCCGTCATTTTCTATTATTGTCATTTCTTACCGATTAAAAGAAAAATTAATAGCTCTTGGTGTTTTGAGAAATTTTATATATTAATTTATTCTGATTTATGTATCTTGCCAAATAGGAATGTTGTTATAGATAAAAAAACTCAACTCGATCCGAGCCCGTTTTAAGTCCGTCCATTTTGAACCCGTTTCAAAAAAATTGAAAACTCAAAACTCGAATAGGGTAATCCAAAAAAAAACTCATGGATTTCAGGTTTACCCATATGTACTCGAATTGGTTTTTTTGTGTGTTTTTAATTTATTTATTTTTGTTAAATATCTAGATCAATAATAATTTATAAAAATATTTGAACATTAAAATTATATTTATTTTTTGAATTAGTGTTATAAATATTAATGTAATCATTTTTATAAATATTGATATTATTATTTGTTAAACATGTAAAAATATAAATAAAAGTATATTTATTTTTGAATTGGTTTTATAAATATGGATATAATATTTTTTAGAAATATTGATATAATTATATATATATATATATAATTTTCATAAATATTGATATACTTTTTAATAAAATTTATAAACGTATTAGACATTATGTTTGTTGATATTATCTTACGATTTTAGTGGAAATGTTATTTTATAATTTTTTCGCCAAAATTGTTATCTTGCGGGTTTGACGGAAAAAAAAAAACTCAATTTCAAAATTTTATTATTTGGAACAGAAACATAAATCCACGATTTTACATTTTTAGCGGAAAAATGTCATTTCACGATTTTTTCGTCAAATTTAGCATTTACGGTTTTGGCGAAAAAAACTCAATTCCAAAATTTTATTGTTTGGCACAAAAACGTAATTCTGCGATTTTTTATTTTTGGCTGGAAACCGTCATTTCACGATTTTTCGCAAAAAAAAAAATCTTGATTTCATGATTTTGGCAAACAAATTTAATTCTAAGATTTTACATTTTGGCGGAAAAACATTATTTTGCGATTTTTCGTCAAAATTACGGTTTTACAGTTTTGACAGGAAAATCACAATTATGAGATTTTTGGCGGGATAAGTCATTTCGCTATTTTCTGTCAAAAGTGCAATTTCACGTTTTTGAAAAAGAAAAAACGAACTTAATTCTAAGATTTTATTATTTTAACCCATAAACGAAATTTCGTGATTTACAATTTTGGCAAGAAAATAATATTATGTAATCTTGCAGTTTTGGTGAAAAATAGTATTCCGGTTTTAAATGGATTATATGATTTTGTGGTTTTAAATATATTATTAAATAATACAATTAAGAAACAATTATAAATAATTAAGTGAATACCCTGAATCCAATAGGGTAAACTCATATTAAGTCCTATCAGTATGGTACCCATTTATTTTAAACCCACCAGTTTTTAGATTCAAATAGTAGGACAATAAATTAGAAATTTTGCATAGGTAATGGATATCCAATAGATTAAAACCCATTTTCAACATCCCTACTGCCAAGTCAAACGACCAAGCAATATAAAAGAGCAAGTGAATCTACTCATCTTTTTATTATTAGGGAGTCTTATTACAATGGTCGTCTGGGACTATAATTTATTGGATGTTTTAAAATAGGCATGTGGAAATGTAATCCATAAGGTGGACTCTTCCTTTTGTTCTGACACAACAAATGGTCGCATGTGCTTCACTAAGCATTCGAAAAATGTATATATCCTCGAACGATTTAGAGCAACTTTAACATTAATTTCCCGACAATGGAATTAATCATCTTTTTGTTTGTTACAATAAATTAATGTCCATTCAACACTGGCCGGTTTGCGATACTAAAATAACTTGGATGCACACAAAAGACGATGTCCCACATAAATATATCTTCAGCTAACTCTTTTTATGGTCCTTAAATTCCAAAATTCACACAAATTTAAGTTTTTTAAAACCAATATATATATATATATATATATAAATACTTAAGATGCACGCTTGATAACAATACGAATAATCAAATGATAATCTAATCTCATTTGGGATCTAATAAGACTTTGAAATGGTCATATGATATATTTTAGAAAGAAGAAAAACAAAAACCGAGGAAAGCTTGACACATAAAGAGAAATTATATAAACACAATACACAAACTATGTCCTAGATCGATATTGAGCAAAGGTTGTGTTTGTATTGTGTGTCTGTGTATATGAGAGACTTTAAAAATAAAAGAGTTAGATTCAAGATTTCTGGAGAAGAAAAGGGTCAACGACGGAATGGAGAGAGTATAAGAGTAAGAAAACGTAAAGGACAAGTGCGACGAAGCCGGCGATTAGAGCTCCGGTGATCTGATCGCAAAACTTTGGAACTTGGCCGCAAATCGGGAGCCAGCCTGCGTTTGCGTTTCCTTTCTTTCCCACTTGTGCCACCGCTAATGCCGCCGATAAGCTTGACGTCAGCAGCATTGTCATCACCTTCATCACCGGTTAATGACAAAAATTAATATAACAACTAAAATGAAACGGATTGTTTTGAGCTAATCTTCACCTAACAAACGATAAGAAAAGTTATTATTAAGACCCAAATACTAATTAGGTATACATTCAGGTCTTTTTTAACTTTACTCCCAACGATTCATTTATCCATCTAACACAAACCACCATCAAGTTATATTGGAATGGAAATTTTAATTTAGACAATCAATCTACAATATTTGCAGTCGTTTTGTGTTACACTTACAATCATTTGTTCATAACGTACACTTCATCGCATTTACATTTCTTAACAATATTTCGAACGTTTTGTTAAAAAAAACACGAAAATTCTTAACTTCGTCTCTTCAAGTAATATTGATAAGTCGTATCTCAAATAATATAATCGAGAAATTAAATTTTCACTTAAAACACTACACTCGGATTAAAATTCAGGTGGACTGATAATCAATATATGGATAATTAACATTAATTAGTATATCATAATCTACAGTTCTTTAGTTACACCATTTGGATAAAAACTAAGTATAACGAGAAAATCACTATTTAAAAGCTGCAAAGTACTTGTAACATTTTTACCACACAAATATTAATGTCATTGCATTTCTGTTTCGAATAAACAATGTCGTTGATATGCGATGAATTTCCAATTAACGTTTTCTAACTTTTTTAGGGAAATCAGTTGTTAAAATCTAAAAATTAACCAGATAATAACAACATCACTTTTTTACTTAGCAACATCAATTTAATAACTTAAAAATGCAGATGAATGCATGAAACGAATTCTATATATACTAGTAACAAAAAGAAACTAAAACAAATATAAATTGTTACCAAATCCAAGACGACGACGAATTTCCAAAGCAAACTCTCCTCTGGAAGAAACAGAACTAAAAAGCTGTAAACACTCACGACAGCGTTTGCGATCACAAAATACCTGCCAAAAATGATTTAATCCAATTACCACATATTCACATAACTCATAATTAAGATGTATAATTTACATTTCTATATGAAACGCAATTAATACACACATAAAAAACAAAAATAAGAAGAAATTTTGAACATACTTAAACGCGGCCATATCAGTGTATTTAGCTTCAAGAGAGACAGCGAAGAAGGAAGCTCTCTCGCGGCTAGTGACCATAACTATCAAAGCTGCGAGAGCTGCAGCAAACGCAGCCAGTCTCAGCACAAACCCTCCTATTCTCTTTGTCAACTTCACCATCGATTCATCAATCAATTTAGTTTTCTAGTTTTTTACGTGAAGCAGATAAAAAATGTAAGAACACATAAACATTAGAGAGAAGTATAAGAACACAAACAAATAAACTCAATAAATAAACTAATTGGTAATCAATAATTTATATATTGATTGAGTGGGACGTGTTGTTAGTTGAGATTTTTCAACTATCTTCACCGTCATCGTCCGATTTTCAACACACGAGTATCTTTCTCTTTGTTCTCTTTGTGACATGTGGAACAGCAAAATAATAATCTGTAATTTTTTTATTGTTTCATAGAAGTAGAACTACAAAAAGATTTTGAATTTCAACCGCATATTGTGTATATATAAAAGTTCAAAAATTTTACCTTATGGTAATTCTACAATGCTTATTATTTGAAAACCTAACTATCAAATTTAATATTCCATACAAACTATTTTCTAACCATAAAAAATGTTATGTCATAAATTATATGCTATATATGCATACTATTTTATTTTCTAAAACGTTAGTTATGAATTTGTGATCATTCAAACTATATTTTCGAATTAAAGATGTAAAATATGCATTGTTGAACAAAAAATGATTGTATTTTCATATTTTTTTCATGAACGATGACATCATAGAAGAAACAAATTTTTTTTATTTTTCATTGAGCCGTTGTCCTAACTTGTAGGTGTGTCTTCGGTGTTTTTGTCTGGTGGGCTCGTATTACAGTTGACATTTTTTAATATATATTTAATCGAATGTATTTGTATGATTGTATCGATGTTTCCTCAACAGTGTATATTATTAATTTTCAACACACAGTCTTAATTGTCACACGTAATTTAAATTTTCGTTCCTTCTAACCCATGTTTCAAAAATTGCTAGGCGTTAGTCGGGCGGCAAGGGTGGGCCTACCGCCTAATCAATAAATCGGAGATTAAACAGTGATTAATCGGAGATTAGTTTTAGGGTTTTAAAACTATTTTAATGTTTTTAAATATATTAATCTATTATAATTAAAAAAATTTTATAATATTTAAAAAAAAATTACAGTAAACACATAAAAACGTATTTTTAAGACAAAATTTTATGATTTTTATTAGAATTTTGAACATAAGTTATTGTAAAATATCACAAAACTCTTAATATAAATGTCTGAATAACAAAAAAAAAGAATTATCTAGCGGCGAAAGTGGACCTAGCGATTAGGCGTTAGTCAGGCGGCGAAAATGGATCTAGCGACTAGACGGAGAGTAATCGGAGCTAAGCGGAGATTTTTAGAACAGAGCTTCTAACTATTGATCTACCATTGCTTTAAAAGTAAAAATACAGTGAAAAGCAAAATTAGTGTTTTGTTGTATGACTTTTGTGAGTTTATCGAAACATTAGAGTGTCTTGGAGTAGGTGACCTATTAAAATTGTATTCACATGAAGAGAAGTAATGGAACATTCTTCTACGTTTATAATTTAAGCCAATTATAGAAACTAGTTTAGATATGGTTAAAATTGTGTGTCTTTTTCACTATTTTAGTTCAAAGTTTAAACCATTAAAATTCTACCAAGATTTAGCTTTCACCAAATCTTAACCCAACCAAAAAAAAAATAGCTTTCAAATATATGAAGATCATAAGCAAGCGACGGCCAATAGCGTATTAATATATCATGCAGTGGATATAGTCATTGTGTTGTATTAACAAACGGTTTAGAAAAAATTTCGAGTCGTCATATCGAAATGGGCCTAACATAAGCCCAATAAAGAATATATCTAAAAACTTTTCTGGGCCTACAAATTGCTAACCCAGAGGACCATTTTACCCAAACGTAAAATATTATTTGGAATTGAATGCGTTTTATCTACAGGCTACAGCTCAACGAATCAAAAAATTTGCCTTAAATTTATAAAATAATCAAATATTTTATAATATTTTTGCAGCCGTAAATATAATTTGTTTCAAGTAGAAAATAAAAATAAAAAAGAAGCATTATTTGGGTTTCATATATAAAAAAAAAAAAATCTGGTTCAGTATCGACTTCTCTAACTTTCTCTTCCATAGTTTCGTTATCTTTTATTTTTGGTATCTGGATATTATTTTACACTTGGGATTAGGAGAATCTCTCGTCTCGTGCTTCTCTCTTCTCTATAGCCATGGCTGCTTTCACTTGTACCTCTCGTCCTCCGATTTCTCTCCGTTCAGATACGAAGATCGTATCCTCACCATCTGCTCGACGGATGTTCGCCGTGTTACCGGAATCATCAGGATTGAGAATCCGTCTTTCTCTCTCTCCGACTTCGTTGACCTCGATTCATCCTAGGGTTTCTCGACTACGAAGAGCCGTCGTCTGTGAAGCTCAGGAAACTACTACTGATAGTATGTTTATTATCCTCTTCCTTATTCGATTTTGGTTAATATTTCGTTCGTTATTGGTATTAACTAGGCTTGATTCGTGCTGGTTGATGGATTTTGATACTGTCTATGAACTGATTTAGTACTCGAATTCGTGTTGTTGTTGTACGCATTTAGATTGTCATTTGTAATCTACTAAAAACTTGTAATTAGTTTCAGATTAGTGAATCTAGAAGAAGAGTTTCTTTAGGAGAGTATTAGGTTTGAGAAAATATCTGCTGAAAATGAGGTTTCTGTTAGAGGAACAAACCATGCCTTTTGCGTGAAAACTGAAGGAGGTTGTTCTTTTTGTTGATTTTTTATCTGAGGAAATGTATAATTCTCTTTCACAATTTTTAGAGTAGAACAAACTTAAATATTCTCTTGATTGGATCATACGCATTTGGGACAAGAAACTGTTTGAGTTATTTGGCGATTATTTTGCTTTAGAGTAAACATGTCTTGATTCTGGGATGTATATCAGAAGATAGCGATTTTGGTTATCAATTCTATATTGTTGATTTTCTAAGATTTTAGTCAGTTAAGTCATTTCCTATGATAATGTGGTTAGTGAGATTATCAGGGATGTCTGCTAGATTGCTACTCATTGACATGATTGAAGAAGTACAAACTCAGTCATCGGTCTCTCATCTCCGGTGAAAACATAAAGCTTCACTGAACTGCTTTTGAGACACATAAACTTCATTCTAGTTTCCCAATTTTGTGTAAAGAAACTTTCACTTAAAGATTACTGTAGTAAAGTACAGCATCCTCATAAAGGCTCAGCTGGCTCTTTGGTTAACTCATGAAACATGTTATCCCTTAGTCTTGGCTAATTCATTTTGCTTTCATTCATGATTTTGAAAGTTTTAGCTACAAGTTGTTCATTTTTTTTTGTTATCAATCCTTGCAGTTCCAGTAGTCAATGACTCGACATGGGAGTCTCTAGTTCTTAAGGCAACAGGGCCTGTACTGGTTGACTTTTGGGCACCATGGTGTGGACCTTGCAAGATGATTGACCCGCTGGTGAACGAACTAGCACAACAGTACACCGGGAAGATCAAGTTCTACAAACTAAACACTGATGACTCTCCTACAACCCCAAGCCAGTACGGAGTTAGAAGCATCCCAACGATCATGATCTTTGTCAACGGAGAAAAGAAAGATACAATCATAGGTGCAGTCCCCAAAAGCGCACTCACTTCTAGCATTGACAAGTTCTTGCAGCAATAATGAAATTTCACTGTGAGTCTGTAAGGTCTCTTATCTCTCTCTCGTTCTCATTGTCTCTGTAAGTCAGCTTTCTTTATAGCTATCTGCTTCTTCTCCTGTATCTTTCTTCAGCACTGAACATCTAGACCTGGATAAATAATATGTCATGTTTTAATGTGATTGATTGTTACCGGTTCTGAGATGTGGAACTAAAGAAATCAAAGCTCAATCTTGGATTAGACTAATGAAAGGAACTACATGAAAAAGAAAACAAAGAGGTAAATCTCTTTTAGGTCATTAGTAGGTATCAAACTTGTTCGGTTCTGCAACTTTTTGATGAACACACGCTAAGGTTTTATCAACACTTTGTATTAAGTGATACTCTAATTAACGAATGTACGCAAAGGGACTAAAAGGTTATACATGTTCTAGAGAAAGGTAACTTAAAATTTGAAAAAGTTCTTTTATTTGTTCACGAACAAAAGATATTACGTTTTTAAATATTTATTTGACTTTGCACAAGTGGAGAAATTCACCATAGTTTAATGTGTTTTCAATTTATGGATAAGGATATGTCAATTAGGGACAAGATGAATGAAGCCGAAAGGGATGGGGTTTTTGGACTGATCCACAGTTCCTGTCAATGTTTTGGTTTCTATTTTTAAAAATATATTTTAATATAGATTAGAAATTCTAAGAAAAGAATCATTTGATTAAGTTCAAATGTTCCCAAAACCTGTCTGGACTGAGTTCGGGAAATTAGACGGGCCAATCCATCCGATTGATATCCTAATTTTCACTCTGACATAGAACAGAATCTGTAGGCCAAACTTGACTCGTATTAAATCATACTATATAATTTCTTATTCTTTTTTGGGCAAACATGTTACATATATAAATATTTGTGCTAGTTAGGCGTGTTTAATCGAAAGAAAAAGCATACCGACTAATCTAAACCTGTTGTTGCCGGCTGTTACTAGATAACCGAATGAGTTTTAGGTACATGAACCACGTATAGCGAAACGTAATTTTGTCAAAATAAAAAGCTATTTTATTTTATGTAAACATTTGTATTCTATATTAGTTAGTTGTCGAAGCAACGAATAATTTTCGTATAATCAATAAAAAAAAATGTGTTTGGCTAACAAGTAAGAACATACCGTAGCAAACTTATATAGAGTAGAGTCATTTTTATTTTGAATTTTTAGCTTGAAAAACCAAAAATCCCAAAAGCCAACAAATCAGATAGATATGAACGAAATAGTAAATCGGATGAAGCCTCTCTCGATTCCCAATGTCTTTTATTTTTGTTTGTTGCCGTCCTCTATATGTAATGAGACATGTACAAAAACATATAGTTCGAGAATTGTATATTTAGGCTGAAGATAAGGTCAAAAGAAAGGTGCACTCCGATTTTATAATATTTATTATCATTTGGACTTTTATATATGCAGCTTCGTGACTTTTGTTTGTATCGACTTTCATTATAATAATATCATATGGCCTTTACAAAATGCTTTTTTCGTGACCTTTTGGTTGTATAAACTTTCGTGACCTAACAAGCTTGAAATATAAATGGAACAAAATCACAATGATCGAAATTAGAACAAGAGTGAAATATTGAAGCAAAGCCAAGTCAATATCGACAACTCCGTTAAATCTAACCCCACTTGAGGTTCTTAACTTGTTTGATAATGCATAATTATATATACGAATACTTGACTGATGTTTTTAAATTAACAAGAAGACAATGTTTTAACTATTTGAT
The DNA here is from genome assembly GCA_028015245.1 of Cardamine occulta. Taxonomy (NCBI): domain Eukaryota; kingdom Viridiplantae; phylum Streptophyta; class Magnoliopsida; order Brassicales; family Brassicaceae; genus Cardamine; species Cardamine occulta. The sequence continues at coordinate 1,973,824 of CM051393.1, read as the reverse complement.
TTTGAGTGTCGGCCAGATTCTCCTACCAAAAATGCTGCAGCTTGATTAGATAAATAAGAAAACACTAAAATGGTAGACATGTTTATGATAGTCAAGTTTGTTAGAAACTTAGAATAAACATGAACACTTTAAAGCCTATATAATATTCTTTTCAAAATTACACGATAATATAATTGTTCCACTTTTCAAAATTACACGATAAATGTGTTTTCATCCTTCACGATTACTACATACATACACAAACATTTCACGTCTTTTTTTTTTCTTTTGATAAAGGGCTTAACATTTCACGTCTTTAAAGTTAAATAACGACTAATCTACAGAAATAATTAATGTGTATTAGCCAAACCAATCACACCAAATATTTGTCGAAGATATGAAAAAGGAGCCCGAGGATAGAAGAAATCCCCATAAATTAATTGTTTTAGTGCCTTATCGCAAAAATGGAAAATTTGGTTAAAGAACTCAAGATTCGGCTTCTAATTAATATTAACATAGTTGTGAATAAATTAAAACATCAAAAGAAAAAAGTAAATGAAGAAGAAGACGTGTCTCGTGAGGTTATCTAAATGTAAATGAGATTTGATCGGTAGTTGTGAAGGTTTGGCAAAAGCGTGAAGAGAGCCAATGTTTCACCTCTCTTATTAGTCTTTTTCTATCTTTCACTTCATCCAACCACCGATTTCGACTGTTTCTTAACCTATCAGTTTAGTTTTAGTTTAAAGAAATAATTAAGAAAATATTAATCATCTCTCTTTCACTACCTATTTGTCAGCGGTTTACTTATTATTTTTTGATAAAGGACATTCAAGCGGTTTACTTATTCTTCATTGATATTTCTTTTGTCAACCATTGATTTGTTTTTTCATTGATCCTTGGATATTGAAAAATATGTTTTAACAATCGATGATGATCTGTTTCTTTTTTTTCTGTTCTCATTCTTAACATCGACATTTTATGAGTTGGGGATCTATAGCTGCGACGATCGTATTTAGTCAAGATTCACACAATTTTTATTTTGTTATGCTGCCATTAAAAATAAATCTGTAAACATTTTTGTGTGGGTGAATGCAATGCACATAAAAGAAAAGGGATATGATATTTGTGTCACGACCGTTACACATAACATTAATGAAGGGTTTGATCTGCTGCTCCTTTTTTTTTTTTACGGCAAATAATTATTTTATTAATATGAATAAAGAAAGTCAAGATACGATTTGTTAAACAAACAGGAAAGTATACACAATTCAAAAAAAAAATAAGTGATTTGATGGTCGATGAATAGCTAGAAGATATGCTGCTTCATTATTACTTCTTAAAACATGTTTTATTTGTATTTCTTCAAATTTCTTCATCCATTATTTGATGTCTCTACACAGGTTAAAAACTGATATCTCATTATGGTCTCCATTGATTAAGTTCTCCATTAATTAAGTTGACAAGAACTTGGCAATCACCTTCGAAGATAATTTTCTTAAAACTCTTACACCACACCATTTGTAAAGTAACCAATAAAGCTTTAGTTTAAGTTATAATTTAAATTTTGTTTCTTCTACATTGTTGTTATTTGTTATATATATTTTACATTGTTGTTATAAATCAACCAAATTAATTAAAAGATAAGGGGGTTTGTGATACACTTAAACTCTATAGAGTTTACTATTACAGAGAATACAAACCCATTAATCCATAATTCCATTAGCAACATATTTTAACTGAAAATGAATAAATGTCTTCATGTCCTTTACTGTGTCAAAAAGAAGTTATACATTTTGTCTATTAGTACTAGATAAATATTTTTGTTTGTCAAATGTCGAAATAACTTTAATCTATATCACATTATTGTTAACCAACCTATAATACCATTCACTCATGGACTTTATAAAACGTAAATTTAAAACGTAACATTCGAGATTGGAACTCATATCCAATCACGTTAAGAAGTATAAAAACAATAAAATATTAAAATTTGATATTGGAGAAATTGAAAAACCACTGGCCAGTAAACCTGAGGCGAATCATATTTTATATAGTTGAACTTTGATAGAAGTGTAACTTAAAACAAAGATAGTAATAGATACATGAAGAAGAGATGAATCTTTGACAGCGCCACGTCATCAAGATATATATCATTGCGTTCTCGAATTCGAGGCATACAAATAATATCTTCTTCCGGATTAGTATATAGTATTTTAATTAAATTAAAATTCATATAAATTGAAATCTCTATCTTCTTTACTGTCTCTCTCTCGCTTCTACAAATACCACATTTTCCTCTCTCTTTCTCTGTAATCACTCTTCCTCTCTCCCTTTCTCTTTTCAAATCTTCTGCTCAAATCTGCCATCGATCGACACAGTGCTTAGGGTTTCCCTCAAACGCCCCGCTTGTCTGGTTCGTATCCCCAAATCTCTCCTATATACGTGCTTTTACACATATAAATGTGTACGTATAGCTCTTCTCTCTGTTTTTTTTCTTTTTCTTTTGTTTCCTCTTAGATTTGATTTTTCTGTTGAATTTTTTTTGGAGGCAATGACTTTGACTTTGACTTCTGTCTATCGATTCTTCTTGAATCGAATTTGTTGTTTTCGGTTACGAGTTTTCCGGAAGATTCTAACTTTCAATCCAAAGTTTTTATTTTTTCTTAATTTCATCGGTTTTAAAATTTTCAATCTTCGATAACGATTTTAGATTTTTCTGGAATTTTTTTTAATCCTTTAAACATTTCTGAATAACCTAATTCTCATCTAGAGAAAAAAATAGGCTTTTTTGTGTGCTTCACTTGTAAATCTAATCGATACCTTTTTTATGAACTTATTGCATTCATCTGGATCTAATGCTGAAAAAGAAAAAAAACCCATTTTTTCAGACTTTGTACCAATGGCCATGGATCAACCTTTTGAAGATGCTACTGTACCTGGAGAACTCTATGGAGAAGGTGCATTTTGTTTCAAGAGCAAGAAACCTGAACCCATCAATGTCTCTGTTCCTTCTGATGATTCGAATTTCGACTGCAATATTTGTTTAGACTCAGTGCAAGAACCTGTTGTGACTCTCTGTGGTCATCTCTTTTGCTGGCCCTGTATTCACAAATGGCTTGATGTACATAGCTTCTCAACAAGTGATGAATACCAAAGACATAGACAGTGTCCTGTTTGTAATTCCAAAATGTCTCATTCTACTTTGGTTCCTTTGTATGGCCGTGGCCGTTGCTCAACTCAAGAAGAAGGTAAAACCAGTGTGCCTAGAAGACCATTAGGACCGGTTTACCGACTTGAAATTCCGAATTCGTCTTATTCGAATACTGATCTGCGGTTATCACAACGGGTTCATTTCAATAACCCACAGCAAGGTTACTACCCTGTCTCAGGGGTAATGAGTTCGAATAGTTTATCATACTCTGCAGTTTTGGATCCGGTGATGGTGATGGTTGGTGAAATGGTAGCTACAAGGTTGTTTGGAACACAAGTGATGGATATATTTGCGTATCCGGATACTTACAATCTCGCAGGGACAAGCGGGCCGAGGATGAGACGGCGGATAATGCAGGCGGATAAATATCTGGGAAGAATCTTCTTCTTCTTCATGTGTTGTGTTGTTCTGTGTCTTTTCTTGTTTTAGGTTTCTTCATAGCTAGCTTGGTTCTCTACTGTTCACTTTCTTCAAGTGTAAGGAAACATAGTCAAAAGAAAATGTACATTTGTGTTGGTAACAAGTCAAAGATGCTTAATGCTACGGACTTTGGGTTGGGTTACTTTCATCTTGTGTAGTAGATTTGGTCTGAAGATAGTGTGGTGGTCTTAGATGAAAGGCCAAGTTAATAGGCCTGATTTGCACTTGTGTGTGTAATTCAGCCCATGTGTAGACAAATAAGAACCAGGCTTTTAAATTACTTGATACTTTAGACATTAAGGGCCTGTATTAACTATTAAGAGAGTCACTTTAGTCAAGCTTTAGTAACTCCTCTTGATATCCTACTAGTGCACTCGGTAAGTCTCTCTTCGTCCTATCATCAAGCTTCTGTCAGGGAACTGAAACTATTTGTGTGATGATTTAGATTGTTAGATGGACAGTTCTGAAGCTTATCTAGATAGAATTGAGCCACGAAGGTCAACAAATGTGTCTCATGATCAACAGAAACGAAGATCCTTTCCCATGAATATGACACACAACAGCTTATGCTCACTCAGTTCACAAGATTCCCTTCCAGCCGAAGGAGAATTCTTTATCAATCTTAGATTTACCGATATTTTCGACCTTCCTGGTGAACATGTTCCAATGAAACCAGAGATGTTTAGTGCATTGAGTGTTGGGAACAAAGAATGGGAAGAGAATTGAGAAGCCATGGAACTCCACTTTCATGCCTCAAGAACGATTGAGGAGATTCTATTCTTAATATTCTTAATGTGCATTATATATAATGAAATCACTTGAATCGTTATTTAAATATCATTGCTCCCCTTTTCAAAGTTACACGATAAAATGTGTTTTCATCCTTGTAAACATATAGATATAGTAAAACACGATTACAAATACGTTGACAGACATACAAACATTTCACGTCTTTAAAGTTGAATAACGACTAATCTACAGAAATAATTAATGTGTATTAGCCAAAACCAATCACACCAAGTATTTGTCGAAGATATAAAAAAAGGAACTGATCCACGAGACCACGACCACGCGTCAGGAGAATTAGCCCGACGATACAAGAAATATCCATAAATTAATTGTTTTTGTGCCTTACCACAAAAAGGAAATTGATTAAAAGAACTCAAGATTCGGCTTCTGATTAATTTTAACATACAGTTGTGAATAAATTAAAACATTAAAAGAAAAAAAGTCCCGCACCACAGCAAACCTGCAAAAGATGTGTCTCGTGAAGTTATCTAAATGAGATTGATCTTTAGTTGTGAAAGTTTGGCAAAAGCGTGAAGAGAGCCAATCTTTCACCTCTTTTTTCTTCCATCTATTCACTTCATCCAGCCACCGTTCTCTACTGTTTCTTAATTTATTAGTTTAGTTTTAGACTTTTAGTTTAAAGAAAAAATTAAGCATCTCTCTTCTATTACCTATTTGTCAGCGGTTTACTTCTTCTTCGTTGATATTTCTTTTGTCAACCATTAATTTTTTCAACATACTTAGATATTGAAATTTTGGTGAATTTTTTTTATTGAGATTTAAAATTTGTTTTAACAATCGATGAGCTGTTTTTTTTTTTTTTTTTTTTTTCTCATTGACAACTTTGGCTTTTTATGAGTTGCGGATCTACAGCTGCGACGATCGTATTTATTCAAGATCCACAAAATTTTCATTTGTTATGTTGGACTAAAAAATAAATGTTTGCACATTTATTTTTTGGGTGAATGCAATGCGGAGTTAGAAATTTTTTTAATGGGTGAAAATATTGCAAAAGTGTTACTAGTATTTAGTGAGTGTACTACTAACAAAATTGTCACTTTCATTAATCTGGCCAACGTAAATTTTTTTAATAATTATATTTTATCGGGTGCAAGTGCACCTATTATTTATAGTGTAATGCACATAAACGAAAAACGATCAAACATTCATGCCATGACCGTTACACATACTATTAATGAAGGGTTTTCTCGGCTGGTCTTTTCTTTTCTTTTTTTTTCTAAAAATTATAATACAATTTTAAGTTTATAATTTAAATTTTATTTTATTTTTCTTAACATCAATCAAATATATTGATATCATAAAGAGTTTACATGATACAAAAAATTTTCAATACAACTATTAACACAAATAAAAAAATTGAAACAATTTCGATGGAGTGAAAAACAACTCTGCTAACCACACGGAAGCTTCCTGAATGTAAACATTATTAAATGGGAAAGGGAGAACATAACTCCGGGGACCCAATTTTTGGCAAAATTACTATACACAAATTTTGCTGCAGATTTTTTTTTTATATTTTATTTTGTTCAAATTCTTCTTTAAATCAGAAGTATCCTAATACGGGAATGTTAAACCCTTTATCAAAATCCAATCAGTAATTTAGGATCCAACATCCACAATTTGATATCTGTGTGTTAAAAGGGAGAATATTGTTAACCTTTTGAGAAATAAAATAACTATAGGATGAAAGGAAACAATTATACATTGGTTACCGGGTGCAGTTAGCTTGTTTTAACGTAATGAACTAGCATTAATTCAATGATTATGATTGAATTCAGTAATTTACAGTATTTAAGGGGATCATATGACACCTTTAGCTATCGTGTAGGTCTGCCCTTGATTACAGCTCCATCAAACATTTGCATCCTCATGATTTCTAGG
>CM051393.1:1842423-1967423 GCA_028015245.1 Cardamine occulta | reverse complement strand
TTTATTTTCAAAGTTCTAGACTTCTATTTTTTTAGGGTATGTTTATTTTTTTTGTATATTTTTTAAATTAATAGGTTTCTTTAAGTTAAAGAAAATGATAAATATCATATAATCACATGTTTACAAATTATTTACTTATTAATTTTTCAAATAAAAAGGTAAGTTTCCGTTGCACTTTCAAAACGGTAGCATTTCCACATTGCAAATTTTAGAAAACGTGTTTCTCCCGCGTTTTTCATATTTCCAAAAAATTTCGTTTTTAAAACATTTCTTAAATAGAAAACAGATATCAGACGAAATTTCCATGCTATCTAAAGGTAGCCCTGGGATTAATACCCAAACCGATTTGTCCGAACCGAACCTAACCGGTTTGGAGGGCAACTGGTTATTGACAAGAAACCGATCGGAAAAGATGTAAATTAAGATCGGTTATTGCTTTGGTTCAATTTGGTTAAGGCTTAACCAATCGGTAAACCTAACCGCAATTAAACCTAGGTATATAAAGATAAGTTGATTATGTTAACCCTAATCTTCTCATTTTTCTTCTCACTCTCCCTCTTTAACCCACCTCCCCGACATCCCCGACATATCTCACATTTCTCACCGTTACTCTCTCCGCTCTTCTCCGTCCTATTTCTCCAATCTCCATAACGTAAGGTTAGTTATTCTTCGTCATATTTCTTAGATTTTTCAATTTGGGGGTTAGGATTTTGGTATGGATTTTGTTTGTCCATGTCTATCCAATCTTTAATTGTTGATTTGTTACGATCATTGCTTTGATTTTCAGTTTTTGAAAGAGATTTGAGTCTTAGGGTTTGAGTTTATCGTTTTTTTGTGAAATTGATAGGTGTTTGTGTGGTTTTAAAGATTTTTCTTCTCTTTGGACAAACTTAGAGAGGCTCTATTGTATCCTCTTAGATTTAGGGTTTGAGTTTATTGTTTTTTTCTGAAATTGATAGTTGTTTGTGTGCTTTTTAAGATTTTTCTTCTCTTTGGACAAACTTCAAGAGGCTCTATTGTATCCTCTTATCAATTTTGTGTAATTTGGATGATAACAAACGATGACTAAATTATTTTCTTCATCATTCACAATTTGTTCATATGGTAATCAATTTCTAGAAATGGGAAGCTAACGTTTGTTTATATATGTTAAAATTGGTTATCTATATACTTTGTGAATTAAGTGTGAGCTGAATTTGATTACTTGTGTCGTAACCAGCAATTTTTGATAACCACAAGTGTTTTGATAATCAGACTTTGGATTGCTATTGTTAGTCTATAATTAAAACGTTAACAAGTGAAACGTGATTTGATTGTTGTAGTGTCCAGCAAATTGAAACTAACGTGTTTGGTTTGGTTTTAATTTGAAACCCGTAACTTAAATGGTTTTTTAGAAGAATCAAAGTCTGTAATGTGCATGTTCTGTTTTTTTCAAAAGAGTGAACATTCCTTGTTTAACTCTGGTTCTGATCAAATTTGTTCAACTTGCCTAATTTTGTTGATTGTTCTGACTTCTAATATTAACTCTCTCTGTCTTGTCTTGTAGATGACATCTGATGTTGACAACGAAGAAGTTGGAGAAGCTTTTGTATTCAGAATCAGATTTTATGATGAATTGATGATGTTTAAGGATTATTTTGAATGCATGCTTGTTGTTAGTCTTAATTTGAACTGGCTAGATGATGATTTTTGTGTAATATGAATGTTTGATGATGTGATATTTGCAATTGCAAGTAAAATCCGAAAATAACCGGATTTTTTTAAATTGGTTTAATTCGGCAAGATTTCTAAAACCAGAAATAACCGGATTCCAAACCGACCAGAATTGTAAATAATTTTGGTTTCTTTTAGCAAGATTTTCAAATTCCGAAATAACCGGAAAGCAGAGAAAATCGACCCGACACGAACCAATAAACTGAACTTGCAGGGCTACCTAAAGGCAACACTCGTGTTTACTTTAACTTTTGATTACCTTGGGGTTATTAAAATGAAAAACCTTCATTCTTGCCTTTGACTAGTCACAGGGATCTCTGTGCACACACACCGCTTAAGAGTTATCAGTTATGACACGAAAGGAGTTTTATAAATAGACTAACAAAATGTATGCATTCATCAATCTTTAAAAACTCCTCTTGCATTTTTTGTCTCCTTCTTCCACTTTGGTAAGTCTCTCTAGTCTATATCCCCTTCTCTTCTTTGGCATGGCTGTTTTTTTTTCTTGGTTGGAAATTGAAACTGTCATTTTAAACGATTTGTGTGCTGATTTAAGGTTTGAGATGGACAGTTCTGAAGCACGTTTAGAAAGAATTGAGGCACAGAGGCCAACAGATGTATCTGAGAAAAACGGGAGACAAAGATACATCACCACAGTGGCGGAGGCAAGTGTAATGGGGGGGGGGTCAGTTGACCCAATAAAATTTAATTACCTTTTATGTTCTTAAAACAATTGTAAGATTGACTCCATTGAAAATTATACATTGACCCCTATAAATTTGACTTAAACTCATGCTTTACTTAAAAAGAAGACTCAAAACCACATTCTTTAGCTAAACATATGCTTGATCCTCCCAAATTGAACCCAAATCCATAATACAGTCATTCAAACCATGTAAACCTTTTAAAATTTGGGCTTATAATTATAAAAAAGTGGCTTACGACATATATTTTTAATTTTTATAAGTTTGACCCCAATAAAAAATCGTTCTACCTCCGCCACTGCATCACCATGAATATGAATCTGATATAGAATTGTTTACGCATACTCAGTTCACGACGTGTCCTTCAAGCCGAAGAAGAAGGCACGGCGGCACCTACAAGAGAAACCAAACCTGTGCCGGAGTTCCTTTTTGGACGCAGACTTTCAGATCTTTTCGATGTCCCAGGTGAATATGTGCCTATGAATTCAATTATTTATAGTTCAATTAGCGCGGGGAACAGTATTTCTGGAGGAGTTGAGAAGCCATGGTACGCAGAGCGTGGCTGGTCTCCAGACCAATCAAGGAGATTCCATCCTTCATCTGGCTGCTGCTTGGGGTCATCTTGAACTAGTCAAGACCATAATCTCTGACTACGCGTGTCTTTTGTGGGGGAAAAACTTTAAGGATGAGCTTCCTCTGCATGTGGCGGCTCGTGCTGGCCATTCAGCAGTTGTAAAGGTTCTTGTTGCTTCGGTAACATATTTTTCAGCTAGAGTGTATGAAGGATTCAGGGAGAAACTGGATCTATATGTTGTGAAAGACATAAATGGAGATACTCCTCTGCACGCAGCTTTGAATGAGCGCCATCTGGTGGACGCAGACCAACAAGCTTCATTTCTTGCAAATGAAAAAAGAATATCTCCCTTGTATATGGCCATAGCATTTGGAGATGTATCCCTTGTGGAAGCAATGTTGACAACTACAGACAATTTTAGACAATATTCGCAGTTGGAAGGAAGAAAATGTCTTGTACACGCGGCATTGAAGGCCAAGAACATAGGTTTTGTTTTGCCTTTTAACCCATTAGGAGCTGCATTTATTTTGTTTAAATTCATTTACTGAGCCCGATTTTGAGATGGGAGCTCCCCTCCTTAAAATCACAATCTTATCCCGGTGGCGGACTAAATCTCCAACATCAGAATAAAAAGAGAAGTGTGTATGCTAATTGATATTCACAATTGTTTGAGTAGGTATCCTTGATGTTATTGTTGAAAAATATCCAAGTCTTTTAGATGAGCAAGATGAAGAAGGAAGGACTTGTCTTTCGTTTGGAGCATGCATAGGGTACTACGAAGGAGTACCAACCTTTTAAACCGATCAGAAGAGAGTGGTTATGCATGTGTTTATGCATGCGATGATGATGGATCCTTTCCAATCCATATGGCAGCGAAGAACGGGCATATCGAAGTTGTGAAAGAGATTCTTAAACGATGTCCAGATTCAAAACAACTAGTTAACAAACAAGGTCAGAACATTCTTCACATTGCAGCAAAGAGTGGGAAAAACCTACTTGTATCTTATTTAACGGAAAGAAATAAGACGAAACATCTAAGTGTTGGGCAAGATTTAGATGGGGACACACCTTTGCACGTTGCCACCAAAAATTGGAACTTTGAATGCCTTATTCCTCTTATTCGGGATGTAAAAAGACTGTATATACGAAACACTGGTGGCATGACAGCTCTAGACATTGCCGACTCAAAGCTGAAACCAAATTACATCTTTCAGGAGGTATGTCCGATATTCTAATATACAATACATTTGATTCCACATCAATTATTTATAGCTTTTTTTGTTGTAATGTTAAGATAATTATTTATAGCTTGAACAGTGCCGTGCTCAGGCATACGAAGGCTCAAGGCGAGCTTAGAAAATGTGGCCTTTTCATATGAAAAAAAACTAAAGTAATAATAACACTGTCTCAAAAACATAATGTTAATAAAAACCAAAAACAGAAAAATTCTAAAGCACAATTTTTCTTCCTTTCTTTCCTATAAAATCATTCACCAAACTCACATAATCGAGTTGTCTTACCAGTTCCCTCTCTATTTATATAATAACCAAACCATTCAACCTATCTTGTGACATAGTTGATCGAAGATAAGATTTTATCAATTTTAACTTTGAAAAACTTCTTTATGCAGAGGCAACTGAAACAGGAATCGTCAACAATATCCGATAAGCAATCCAAGAGTTTGGATAACAACCTTCTGCTGTTTTCAAAAAATTCAACACTTCAATAGGTCTCTTGTAGTCTCTTGGCAAAACCTCCCTTAGAACTTTCAGTTCAAAGAATAGATCATTCCCATTAACGTCTAAATGACTTCCATGTTGTAGAGAAACTTCAAGATTGGTGCAAGATGTCATCAAACTATCATCACTTGCCCCCTGCAATTTCCTCAAATCAAACAAAAAACCAAATGTTTGTTCATACTTTTGAAATTGTTCAAACCTCGCTTGAAGAGAAAACAGAGCTTGATCCATAACTTGGATGAAGTAAAAAATTCTAAAGCTTTCTTCTGGTGACAAATATATTGTCTCATCAGCTCTTTCTGAATCTTCATCAAAATGTTTTTTTCTTCTTATGACACGCTTAGCCTTTGTCGGGAATACATGTTCAATCTCCATAGATTCAGCTATTTGTCTAGCTTCGAATTTTGCTCCATCAAAACCCGTATCTCTATACTTTTGGAAGTAAGAAACAAGTCCTTTTAGCTGAGCAATTGCAGAATCAATATCCATGTCTTCAGACTGTAAATTCTTGCTTACAGAGTTAACAGCAACTAAAAGATTGTACCAAATAACCATGGGCAGCAAAAATTCATAACTTCCAATCCCATGTGTTTCACTGCTGGCAAGACACTCAGCATTACTTTGCGCTTTCAGATCATCACTTGTTTCAGCTATATAGATTAAGACATCTCTAATTTTTGGAGCTTGAAATCTTATTGCCTTGACGCATGCAACATGACTCTCCCAACGAGTTTGAGATAAATTCCTAACTGTCAGCCCTCCCACCATATCTTCAAGTATTTTCCATCGCTTAGTTGAAGATGAAAACAAACGATAAATACGTTGGATAATCCCAAAAAATGATATTGCCTTTGTAGAAGTGGTCGCCATATCACATAATGTAAAGTTAAGACTATGACATCCACACGGAGTATAAAACGCACGTGGATTGACATCAAGAAACCGTTTTTGTACTCCTTTATGTTTTCCCTTCATATTTGATCCGTTATCATATCCTTGTCCCCTGACATCATCAATACTCAAATCTAGAGCAACCAACACATCTTGAATCTCAAGAAAAAGTCCTTCTCCTGATGTGTCACCAACTTTCATAAATGTCAGAAAAAACTCTTCTACCTTGGCTGAATTTGATGAAATATCAACGCATCGAATGATAAGAGTCATTTGTTCATGATGACTAGCATCTGGAGTGCAATCAAGAATGACTGAAAAATATTTTGCACATTTGATCTTCTTGATGATCATATATTTGATCTCATCAGCTAACATTCCTATCACCTCATTCTGAATTCTATTGCTGAGATAATGATAACGAGATTCACCATCTTCAAAACGCCTAAGATGTTCTCTCATAGCGGGATCCCAGTCAGCAATCATCTCAATAAAGCTTAAAAAGTTTCCATTGCCATCTTCTCCTATTTTTTCGTTACTCCCACGAAATGCTAAATTCTGTTTAGCAAGAGTCTTTACCAATGAAAAAATTCTCAGCAACACATCTTTCCAATGATTCTTCTCTTTATTGAGCTCATCATGCGCATATTTATCCACTTCTGTCCACTTACTCATGCACAACACATGACCATAACTTGTTTCATGCCTCTTAAGCCTCTCCAAAATGTTTTTCCAATCTTGTAAGCCTGTAAATGCCAGCTGAATAGCGTTGCTTTCTTTACTAAATAACTTACAACAGAAACAAAAAACTCTATTTAATGTTTTTGAAAACACAAGCCAACGTCTATCTTGTTTCTCTCCATTGCTAAGCTCTCTTGTATAGTATGAATGGGAAAAATGTCTACCGCCAATCTTGTCTCTTGGAAATTGAAAGCCAAATTCTTGTCTTGGTGCAGGTCCTTTTTCAACCATAAAATCTTGCCATTGCTGATCAATTTTTTCCCAATTTGCAGGGTCACATATATCAGAAATTTCATGATGCTCCTTAAATTCAGAATCATTCTCTGCGTTTTGCTCCATCTCAATCTCATCTTCAACGACATTCTCATTCTCTTGTGCTTCCACATTCATATTCTCATTCTCTTGTGCTTCCACATTCTCATCCTCTTGTGCTTCCACATTCTCATCCTCTTGCTCATTTATATTTTCATAATCAGCCATATTTTCATCAGACTCACCACCAACAGAAGTATTAAGATTCTCAATTCTGTCAGAGATCTTAGTTTTCTTCACATATCTTAGCATAGAATTTTGTTGAGATTTTAAGAACTCCTCTATTTTTTTCTTCTGTTTTTTTTTATCCCATCCAGGAGTGTGTTTTCTTGTAGGTACTGGAGGCATCTTCTGAAAATTTTAAAAGAAGATGAGTGTAATGAGTGTAACAAATCAAATTTGAAACACAAGTAAAAATAAGATCATAAGGAAGATAATTTGTGCTTACTAGTGATGATCGGCTCTGTTTCGTCTCGTAGAAAACGGAAGAAGAAAAGATACAGATTATTAATAGAAGTAATTGTGTTTGTGTCTTTGAGATGCAAAAAGAATTGGAGCTGAATCGACTTCTCGTCTTTGTTTTTTTTTCTCTTTGGGTTGGGATTTTGATGATCTAAATTTCTTTGCTCTTTGTGTCTAGATTTTCTTTATTCTCGTTTAGATTTTTGTTTCCTTTTCTAATTATCTTTTTATTTTATTATATATTAAACCAAAAATGTTAAATGTGGAGAAATTTCTATACAAATAAAAATAATAATAATAACAATTATAAAAATATGGGTTTTAACACATAAATAACTCAACCATAATTATCAAACTAATGAAACCCATAATAAGCCTTATTAAAAAAATGTGGCCTATTAAATTTTTAAAATTTTGTAGCCTTAGGCCATTGCCTTTCTCCCACCACATGAAGCACGGCTCTGAGCTTGAACCTTGTTTGGATTTACAGAGGTTGGCACTTACGGTCTTGTTACACGCTCACGCGACATGGGGCTCTGAAAAAACTATAAAGTCGCTAACAAAACCATCAGAGACAGTCATAAACAAAGAGTACATGAATGCTCTACTACTACTGGCAGCTCTTGTAGCCACTGTAACGTTTGCTGCAGGATTTACAATACCAGGTGGCTTCAACAACTTAACTCCTAAGTTGGGCAGGGCAACAATGGCCACTAATTCCAGTCTATTCATTTTTCTGGTACTCGACACTCTGTCAATGTATAGCTCAGTGATAACAATTGCTATTCTTATTTGGGCTCAGTTGGGGGATCCAACACTTGTTCATAAATCCTTAATTCCGGCCTTGATATGTCTGTTTTTCTCTGCAATATGCATGCCCGTGGCATTCTTTTTTGGCGTGGTTGTTGCGGTTGGGTATGTGAAAGGACTGTTAATCGTCCTGTCCATTATATCTTTCATCTTAATCACTCAAGTGGTACTAATTTTTGGCTGTCACATCCTCCTGCAGCTCCCACACGTTTCTCCCTTCTTTGATAAATATATCATGTTATATATCTCGCTATTTATAATTACTGGTGTTGGTGCCGGGTTTATCACCCTTAAAATGACCCGACCCAAACCGAGGACCCATAAAGCTCGGCCCAAGATGTAGTGCAAGATGTCGTCGACCTCGAGGGTAGAAAGGAAATTACTGACCGCCTCAAAACCCTATAAATAAGGATCGACCCCTTCTTCGCAACGCATCCGAAAATAGAGGCAAAAGATTCGAGAGCAAGAAATCAAGATTTCTCTTTTAATTTGTTGTACCCTGAATTCTCCTTTGTAAACAGCAATCTCCAAAAATCAATAAAAGCACAAATTCTTCAATTGAAAACCCAAATTTTGTATTGAATCAAACTCGGATTCAACAATTAGCGCCGCCTATGGAGACTTCGAACAAAAAAAAAAACTTCATGATCGACAATGGCAGACAATGGAATTCAAGATCCACTGGGAATTCTTGATACATAATATTTAACTTTTATCCTTTTCCATAGATTTTTATGTTTTTTTTTTAGTTTCTTCCTTAATTTTTTTTTGTCTTCTACTTCACTATATATATAACTCAATTAAGTTCTTATAATTACTTTTGATTTTTTTTCTTCACATTTAAATTTAGATAACTAAATATTTAGGATATAATAAGTTAAATATATTTTATCCAACTATCTTTCACCAATGTTTTACATTACCTAAGGAATACAAAATGTCGAAAACAATGAAATTACTCTATGAAGTTCTCCCTTATATTTATTTGAAAGTAAATATTTTTAATCTAGTAAGACAAAAATTATATTAAATTTTTAGTTTTTTTTTTTTTTGAGGAAATGACTTCTCAAATTTTTTTCAAAATCATTAAAGAATTCTAGTTATTATGAGAATAAAAGTGTAAATAACATAATAAATATTTGAGGAAATGACTTCTCAAATTTCTTATTTACCTTGCAAATCACATTTAATCACAATATTTTCTTTACAAATGTATTCTAACCAAATTTAAAGAATTTAATTAGATAATATTACGTTTCAAAGTTGGATTGTCTTCAAAATTGTATGAAACAAATGTAGCAAATATTACATTTTCTTGTTTAGATTTTGTTTAATATTTCTAAATGTTTTATTTTATACAAAATATCTATACTATTAACCCCAATAAAAAAAGAGATTTTGATAGTAGGAAAACAAATTAAACAATTTAGTCATCGTCAAATTAAAAAATATGTACAAATAATTGATTGTATAAAGAAATGAATATCTCTATATATAACACATTAGAATATGAATTTAATTAAATATTTTCAATCATCATATTTATTTTCATTATATTTTAAATTAATGTATTAAAATATTTTGGTGTTAAATTAACGTGTAATCCGCGAATATTAATATTTTTTTCTTAAAATATTTTGTTTGAATCTCATAAGATACAGAATATGAATTAATTAATGTTTATTTTCTTTAACTATAAAATCTGAAAAAATCCCATTAAATACGAATTTGAATTTTTTGAAATAAAAATTGTGTTTAAAAATTAATTAATGAATATTTCCTTAACTACAAAATCTGTAAAAATCTCATTAAATACGAATTTGAATTTTTTTAAATAAAAATTGTGTTTAAAACTAATTAATGAATATTTCCTTAATTAAAAAATTTGCAAAAATCCCATTATATACGAATTTGTTTTTAAAGATAATTCCAAAATTGAAAAACTCTAATTATTATGAGAAGATTCGCGTCCTCTTATTCCAGATTCGAATATGTACTATTCACAATCCGGATAAGTTAAAGTTGATTTGATTGTTAATGATTTGACTTAATTACCCTTTTTAAATTGGAATGTTGTTTATTAATGCAGTGGTAATTTCAGTAATAATATTCAATTTCAAAGCTTATCAGAAATGTTGTTTGCGTGATTAATAGTATAGATTTATGTTTGGATAAATGAATAACTATCTGTACTTCAATTTTAATAGTATAGTAATAGTATAGAGATGCTCCATAATTTTGAATTTTACAGATTTTATTTTATTTGAGAAGATTTGATATTTGAATGTATTTGAGAAGACTTGACATTTGAAGAGAAAATATTTATTTAATTATTATTTATTAATTAATATGTAGATGATTATTTGGATACTTGAATAATTATTTATGTTTGGATACAATTATTTGTACTTAGAGATAATCCGACGCTTGATCTGCAAATGATCCAGTCTATACACTGTACCGAAGCTTCACAAGACCAGTAAAACGGCGTCGCTGATGTGAAAGACTTAATTAAACTGGGCTCATTTGTGTTGAATTTGAAGGCCAATTCTAACTACTCTGTTGAGTGCGCTACGTTGTTTAAAATTAAATCGGCGATACGAGAAAACGCGGCGAAGATGGCTAATCTGAATTCATCTTGCTGCCATGGGTCACACCAGCGGCCAGCCTAGAGTGTTACATATACTCGTTGCGTTCCCTGGTCTGCTAATGAAGTCAAATCTGATAAGAGAAGTCGCTCTCCTCCATGTGACATCTTGGTGTTGTCGAGGCTCTTGATTTGTTTTATTAAATATGTTGCTGGGTTGGGCAGTTGAGCTACAAGGTCAGGTGCAGGACATCACGTTCTCCCACAAAAAACAAATTTTAGACTTATTTAGGAGATGACTTCAAAGTCTTTAATTATATCTTAATGAGTTAGTACCTCTTCTCTCTCTCTTTTTTTTAATCAATCTCTCGTTTTTCAAGACATCTTTCGATTTCAAATGAAAACTCTCTGTGTAAATTACATTTCTTGATTTGAGACAAAGTCATGTTTAAAGCTAAAGAAGATAAGAACGATGACTTTCTGATTAAAGAAATAGCTGGCTTCCGCAAACCCTAAACCTTGAACATTTCCTCTAATTATTTCTGATTAAAGAATAACCTTCCCTTAATTTATAGGTGATGACCATTACTACACTCAACAGTGAGCTCTAGGCATGCACATGGCTCGGAGACGTTAAAGAGTTTTAATATAAATGTACACACTAATAGTCTCCCTCCCCTGTCAAGCTTTAGCGAATCCTCTTGCATTTCTCTTCTCCTTCTTCCACTTGGTATAAGTCTCTCTCAGCCCACTCACTCTTTTTAAGGAATGATTGATTTTGTTTTTGTTTGTTTTTTTCCTTTGCTCGAGGAACTTAAATCTGTGTTTTCAAACGATTTGTGTGATGAATTCAGGTTTGAGATGGACAGTTCTGAAGCACGTCTTGATGGAATTGAGGCACAGAGGTCAACATCTCATGATCAGCGGAAAGGAAGATACTCCCCCATGAATCTGATAAAAAATGGCCTATGCACATTCAGGTCACGAGGTTTCGTTCAATCCAGAGGAGAAGGCACACCACCCACTGCAGACATCAAATCTGTGCCAGAGTTTCTTACTAATCTCAAAATTTCGGATCTTTTCGAGCTCCCCGGTGAATCTGTGCTGATGAATCCGGAGATATTTAGCATGTTAGTGCAGGTAAGAAAGAATGTCTGGAGAAGTTGAGAAGCTACGATAGGCATATGGCATGTCTCAAAAGCGATTGAGGAGATTCTGTTCTTCACCTTGCTGCTGCTACGGGTCATCTAGAAGTAGTGAAGAGAATAGTGTGCGAATGGCCATGTCTTCTTTTGGTGCCAAACTCAAAGGATCAGCTTCCTCTTCATGTTGCGGCTTGTGCTAGTCATTCAACTGTTGTTGAGGCTTTTGTTGCGACAGTAACATTTTCTTCAGCTAAACTGTCTGAGGAAGAAATGGAGAGACTGAATCTATATGTTCTGAAGGACAGAGATGGGAATACCGCTTTCCTGGCCGTGAAAAACTGCCACAGGAAGAGAGCTGCCTGTCTGGTGAAGGTGAACCAACGAGCTTCGTTTCTTGCAGATAGCAAGGGAAAATCTCCCTTATATTTGGCAGTAGAAGCTGGTAGTGTATCACTTGTAAAATGCAATGTTGAAAACTACAGGCAATGATGGCATTGAAGGGACAAACTCTAACTTATATTCACTGTTGGAAGGGAGACAAACCCTTGTACACACCGCTTTTAAGGCCAAGAGTACAGGATTGTTTTGCTCTTTTGTGAAGTAACTGCTGCATTTAGTTTGTTCAGATTTTTTTCTGAGATGGGGGATTTATGGTACTTGATTCCCACTTGTTTGATCAGGTATCATTGATGCTATTCTTAATGCATATCCAAGTCTCGAGGACGAGATGATGGAATGACTATCTTTCATTTGGAGCATCGATTGGGTATTATAAAGGAGTATGCAAGCTGTTAGACAGATCAACAAAGAGCGTCTATATATGCAACGATGATGGATCCTTTCCAATCCATATGGCAGCAAAGAAGGGTCACACGAAAATTGTTAAAGAGCTTCTAAAATGTTGTCCGGATTCAAAACAACTGCTTAATAAACATGGCCAGACCATTCTTCACTTTGCATCTAATGGTGGGAAATTTTTATTAGTATTTCATTTAGTGATCTGTGGTACAACCTTTGCATCTGGCCACCATAAACTGTCGGCATCGTACAATTTTCTTTCTTAATAGTGGCTTCTGCATAAAGAACGATAGTGGTTTAACAGCTCTGGATATTGCGGACTCAAATCTGCAAGCCAACTACATTTTCAAGGAGATATCTTCTATTTCCCACCATTAATCTTACATTAACTATGAATTTTTAAGTATCTTTCTCATTTTTTTGCTTAACTCTTGTTTGGACTACAGAGGATGACACTGATGGTCGTAGTATTACGTTACACACAGTTTGGTCTTCGATCTCTATGGACCGAAAAGCTAACAAAACGATCAGAGCCACAAGACCATGAAAGAAGCAAAGAGTACATAAATTCTCTTCTACTGGTGGCAACTCTTGTAGCCACGGTGACGTTTGCTGCAGGTTTTACTATACCAGGTGGCTTTAACAGTTCTGCTCCTAACTTGGGCATGGCAACAATGGCCAATGACTCCACCCTCTTTGTTTTTAAGGTATTTGACACCCTAGCGATGCAAAATCTCTGTGGTAAAAATAGCTACTCTAATTTGGGCGGCGCAGTTTGGCGATCCAGCACTGGTTCACAAATCCTTAAAGTTAGCCCCGCCAACACTGTTTTTTGCTCTACTCTGCTTGCCAATGGCATTCTTTTTTGGTGTGGCTTCTACATTTCAGCATGAGTCAGGGATTGCGTGGTCCCTTTCCTCTACAACTATAATCTTCTTGTTTTTGGTGATGCTTATCCTTTCCCCTCACGTTATCCTACAGATACCTGGCATTCCGGCTTATGCTGGTCTATATTTCTATCCTTTTTTAATCTTGGCTAGGGAAGAGGGCGGTGAAATATATGAGGCCTCTGCCTCTCACACCTCTGTGGAGATCTCAGGCAAGGATCACGTCGAAAACCAAGAAAGTACACTCAAAATTATGTAAGTTGTTTGATTCAGTGGTTGTTATATTTAGGATCTCGTTTCACTATATTAATTTTGCTGGTCTCTCTTGACTTGTACGCTATTCAAAGAAATAAAAGTGTTTATTTTTGACGTTTTTGTTAAGTTTCATGGAGATTGGCCCATATCCTTACATGCCTCTCTTGACGCATTCATCTATACACGTATAAATATGTTTCTTTATATACTAGTATTGGTCTTTTCCTTCCAATGTGAGATCCTAATACTAAGACTTATCGATCAATCAGAGACTGGGTTCCTCAAGACATTCAGCAACAGTCGAGTCCTTGTTACATTACCTAACAATGAAAGGATTTTCGAGGATATTACACCTCTATTTACAATTTCTTCTATGTCATTCTATTTTCTTCTCGCCCCTTATGTTATCCCATAGTTTGTTTATTTGATCTCTCTATTAATTTATGGTCTTCTTAAAAAGGTTCTTGTTGTAAACGTGGTCAAATCCATGCTTGATCTGCAAATGATTCAATATCTACACTGTTCTATCATCCTGCCTTTCACACGAGGGCGTTTAAGTGAAAACAAAACGACGTCGCTGAATTGATGATAAAATTGGGCCCATATATATTGAAATTTATAGGCCCAATTCCAAACTCTTTTGTTGACTGTTAGTGCGACTTTCACTTGTGTGATCCTACGTCGTTCAAATTCTCTGAATCTCTACGAGGCGGAGACGGCTAATCTGTTTTCTGGAGCCGCCAGATACCGCGAGCCAACTTCTCTAAAGCCCCTAAATGGGAAAATAAAATCTGCAATGTACATAAAATAAATGAGGACATAGCAGATTTTATTTTCCCATTTAGGGGCTTTATTATTGATTTATATCTTTGATTTATTATTGTAACAGGACGGTCTACCTTGACAAATCACTCAAATCTAATCATAAAACCAAATTTGGTGCCAATTGAAGTGAGTTTCAAAGTTTGCAATTTCCTGAGTTCTTTTTTTGTTTTTTTAGTATGATCAATAGGAACATGATATATTTGGGATTATGCCTCAAGTTTTTAAGAAACATTGGAATTATTATTATTATTTTATTTTTTTGCAACCAGTAGAAGAACCAAATAGCATAGACGCGTTTTTTTTTTTTGATTCTCCAAATTTGATTGATCGATGGCACTAAAATATGTTTGGTTCCATAGTGGTATCAATACATTTCTCAAACGATGATTACTATGATAAATATTAAATGCCGTCAATAATCTCTAGGATAATGTCTTTATTCTAGAAACAATTTTTAATTTAAATTTGTTTTTTTTTAACTCTCAAATAGCCTGAAATTTCTACTTATCTTCCACCGAGATTTGTAATAATAATTCTCTAAAAGTTAATTAAAAGTCTCAAAATCTTTAAAATTCCCTCAAATCTCTCTAAAATGTAAAAGTCTCAAAATAAATCGAAATTGTAGATACAATATCCACGTCTAACTGAAAGGCCCTCGTTCTTCTCCTATTTTTCCTTATTTGTACTTCTTCACTATCACGAACAACTTGATCTATAGTTAAAGAATCTGCAAATATAACATTTAGAATGTTAAATACCTTTGGGATTGAGTTGTCACCTGCCAATGTAACGTCTTTTCGTTTAGATGTTGTAGAATGCAATCACAACCTTTCTTACCTGCTCATACAATACAAACCACATAAGTAACACATCAATAACACACAAAAATTAACTAAGAACCCGAAAAAAAGATGAACCAAAATTAAAAGCACAAAAGCTTGTGTAGACAAACACATTAACTTGACCAAAAAGAAAAAAAAGCTACGATGTATCTTATTAATTGGAAGCAAATACACAAAATATCAAACTCAAAACAAAATGCATGAAAAATGCAAAAAAAAAATCATTAAGAAATAAAACCAAAACCAAAACCAATATAACTTAAAAAAGAAATCCTAAAACCAAGCCTGATCATTCTTCCACTCTCAACTTCAAGGCTTATGCAAGCTACGCTTAATCCATCCAAAACGTTCTTCTATAGTCATACGCACGAATCCGACTTTCATATTCCACTGGTGAATTAAGTTCATCGCATCAAAACGTTCATTTTCATCTAAATTAGGAATTTCCTTAATAGCATCCCAAACATTATCATTCTTTTCTTCAAAATGTTTTTCTTCAGTTTCTTTCTGCCATTTTTGTTGTATCATGCTTATCAGTTGGTTACTCATTTCTCTGGCTGAACTGATCTCATCAACAATTTTTTCCACTCGGTATCCCACAGTCCTAGCTTTCTTTCTTATAGGAAGTTTCTCGTTCGACTTCCTACCTAAAGAAGATGAAACAACTTGTTCAGGCACTTGTTCAACTCCATCATCCTCATTCTCCTCCAGAGGAATATAGTTATCTTGAATTTCCCATTCAATATCTCTTGCTGCATAGGTTCGAGCATCTGTGGTATCGCCTAACCCAATCGCATTCTTTCCAGTTGCCATCCTTTTTCCAAAGATCATCCCTAGGTCCTCAAAATCTTCAAATGAATCATCACGAATTTTTTTATTTTTCTTATGTCCCTGTTGTGAAAAGGAACAAATGTTATCGTATATATAAGATGTAAACATATGCATTAGTAAAACTTGTATATAGAAATTTAACAAATCATTTACCTTTAAATACTCATCCCAGACTTCTTGGCTAGTAGTAAACTTTTTTGTCACCGGATCCCAGCCAAATCTTGAACTATGATTTAACAGATCTGTAAAACTCTTGTACCTACTCTTTAAAATCTTCATTCTGTTTTTATAATTACTGTATGTTTTTGTCGTGCCACACTCTTTGTTAAGAGTCGGTAATATCCGTTGCTCCACAATAAGCTTATTGAACGAACCATTAGCATCACACCAATTCTGATTCACAGCATCCACCAATAAAAGCAACAATGTTTTTGTTTCTTGGCCAGACCACGGTAGATATAAACCTTTACTTTTTTCTTCTTGTGAATCCTCCATTATAGTATGAGAGATAGCTAGCCATACAGTTAAATAATGTAAAACAACAATATGGAACTCCAGAGAAAAACAAGAACAGCAAACTCAACCTTCTAATTAAAAACAAGAACAAGTTCGATCACAAAAACCTTGATGCTTATGTGGAAACAAACAAAATAGATATACAAAAGTTAAAGATAACAAAGGCATCATCTCTTACCTTTTTCTCCACTTCAGATGCACAAGTGTCCTCCAACCCTCTTGTTGTCAAACGTAGGTTTTCTAGAGTTTGATGCACATGTATTTATATGCTCAATTTTTATTTAAAGAAAAAAGGGATAATGTCAAATAGTCCTTATCAATGCAACGATAATATCAAATACCATCAGGTGAGGTATGATTCTTTACCCAATTATTTTAGTTATAAATTGCTTATCAAATCATCTCAAATTTTTCTTTTAATAATTTTAATCTGAAATCTCATTTTTCCATGATTAATTAAATAAGCTTAGATTTGGAATAATTTTAACGAATGCTATATTCAATAAGACATAATTTGAGTACATTTTAGAAAATCACCAATCCAATAATAGAGAATTGTTATAAAAAAAATTATCATCCTAAATCACATATCCAATATGCCCCCCTTAATCTATATATCCTCTTTTAAAATATTTCAGTATGTGAAGACCAAACTAACCCTCTAATATTACTGAGATCCCAAAAATAAAAGAAATAAAAAAAAGGAAAAAAGAAGAAATTGAGATCGTATATCGAGCGGTCCGCTCCGCCGCCGGCGCCTTCAAGCTCAGTCGTCGAGCTCTCTCCGGCCACGGCGAGCTCACTGGTCGACCTTTGCCTCGCCGTCGACCTCTGCCTCGCCGTCGACCTCTGCATTGGTGTTATTCCGTCCTTCAGCTTTAAAATCCAGATTCTTTGGCGTAAATTAGGTATATTTGAGGATTTGCTATATGCACATTGGGTGTTTTACCATAGTTTCTGGATCGATTAGGATTTTAAATTGGTAACAAACGAATTTCAGTGGTTGAATCGTAGTGTATTGTAGATTAGAAGATCCAATTTAAATTCTTGCGATAGAAGACATGGGTAATACTAGTATAATTTGTAACTAGTATTACTGATAAATGTAGTAGAACTAGTATAACTTGTAGCTGGTATTACTGATAAATGTAGTATAACTAGTATAACTTGTAACAAGTTATACTGATAAATGTAGTATAACTAGTATAACTTGTAACTAGTATTACTGATAAATGTAGTATAACTAGTATTATTGATTGAGTTTTTTTTTGTATTATTTTGGCAGGATACAATGAGCAACAACGTCAGCATACATTTTAAATGTCAAGGTCGCATGTATAGTTTAATGTTGAAGACATCAGTGGAGGAGATAACTTTGTCGATGATAGAAGTTAGGATATACAAGAAGCTTGCGTTAGATGAAAGTAAGGTTAAATTGCAATTGAGTTACTATCCACTGCTGGTGGGATGTGAGGAACAATTTATTATTTGTGATGATGAGGATGTGTGTGTTTATCTAACGTCCATTGATAAAGAGAACCGTAGATGTATGTTGTTTGTGGAGGTCATCACTAGATCGGAACTGCCTGAGCAACTGTCGAGAGCCAAAAAAAGTTCTTTTGGTAAGAACTATGGCGAGTTGGATTCAAATGATGGTGTAATCGGAGATAATGCCATTACTCTATACGTAGAAAAAGAACTAGCAAAACAACAAAATGAGGCGACAGTGGATGATGATGAAGGTGTATCACGTGATGAAGGTGTGGATTGGTCGTACATGGGTGATGATTATGTAGAGGTTCCACCTGTTGTAGAAACTAGTCAGTTTGTAGAGGCATGGGAAGACGGTTTGGGAGTGACTGTACTTCAAGAATTTCCAAATAGGAAGACATTGCAAGATGTGATGGATAGAGCCTCATTTGTCAACAGTTTTTGTTTTGATATTAAAAAGTCTGAGCCGGGACGTTTAGTGTTCAAATTTAGTCAAGAAAGCTGTAAATGGGGTTTACGAGGTACAAGGATTTGAAATACAAAAATTTTCTTGATTAGAATGTACACCAAGATGCATACATGCTCTCGGACTAGTCAGAGCGACAGCAGCAAAATGAAGAGGCAAGGCACACCACAATTAGTTGCATCTATTTTGCAAGAGGATTATCCGAGAAAAATGAAAACTCCAACTCCTAGAGATATCATGGATCTTGTTCAGACAAAATTAGGTGTGAAGATATCATATTCCACATCATTGAGAGGGAGAAATCTAGCTGTTAGTGATTTGCGTGGTACCCGGGAAGAAAGCTACAAGTTGTTGTATTGCTATTTGCACATGTTAGAGAAGAAAAATGATGGTACAATAACACGTGTGGAATTGGATGAGAAAGAAAATTCAAGTACCTATTCATAGCTTTAGGAGCTAGCATTGATGGTTTTGAAGTCATGAGGAAAGTGATAATTGTGGATGCAACTTTTCTCAAGAACGGATATGGTGGTGTACTAATTTTTGCTACAGCTCAAGATCCTAATCGACACCATTATCCCTTAGCGTTTGGTGTACTCGATGGTGAGAATGATGCAAGTTGGACATGGTTTATGGAGATGTTGAAAACCATTATACCAGACTCTTCCGAATTGGTATTTATGAGTGACAGAAATGCAAGGCTCATAAGCGCCATAGGTAATGTGTATCCCCAGGCTCATCATGGGTATTTTGTATGGCATTTGTCCCAAAATGTGAAAGGTCATGCTTCTAACGCTAACAAAGACGTAGTCGCATGGAGATTCATGGAGTGCAGTAGGCATTACACAGTTGCTGAGTTCAATTCTGCTTATACTTCTTTTAGAACGAGATATCCTTCTGCGGCCAAGTATCTGGAGGAGAGTACAGTGAAAGAAAAATGGGCAAGGTGTTGTTTTCCAGGAGATAGATACAACTTAGACACAAGTAATGCTATAGAATCTTTGAACAGTGTTTTATAGGACGCAAGGAAGTACTCTTTAATACCCATGCTTGATGCGATCATTACAATATTTTCTCATTGGTTTAATGAACATCGGAAGGAGGCCGTGTCTGGAACGATAAAAAACAAACTGGTGCCTTTAGTAGAGAAATCCATGCACAATTTATGGGGTGTTGCTGAGAAGTTGATTGTGACAGAGCTAAATACTTTCGAGCTTGAATACAATGTCATCGGTAGTGATGGAAAGACTTATATGGTAAACTTGCTCTCCAAAAGTTACAGTTGCAGGGTGTTCGATATTGAAAAGTATCCTTGTGTGCACGCACTAGCCGCTTATATTGAATTCCTAAGGCATGATGATAGAGCTTGTGATATCCAATTACATGAGTTGTGTTCAAAATATTATTGGACGGAGCTGTGGACAATGGCGTATTACAGGACAATCTATTTAGTGCCGGATAAGTCTCAATGAGATGTCCCAGATGACATCAAAAGCAAAACAATCATACCTCCGGATCGAAAAGTAAAAAAGGGAACAAAGAAAGTGAAAAAGTTACCATCGGCTGGAGAACGGCGTCCAAGGACGCAAAATAAAAGGTTGCCAAGACAAGGACTCCAATGGTTGTTATTTGAAAACCGTAGTTGTGTTTAATTCTGATCTCTTCACCTTTTTTTTCGTAACACTATTTATTGGTTAGGACAACTACGTAAAACTTGTTTTCCGTTATTCTATATATTGGTTTTGTGATTATGCTAATTATGTTACAGAAATTGTTACAATGTTACAGTGTTTTAAACTTGTATTTACATGGGGTGTTACAGAATTTTTTTAATAATTCGGACATATTTTAATTTTTTAAAAGATAATTTTTTAATTTGGACATATTTAATTTTTTAAAAATATCCTAATTTATAACTTATTTTATATGTGTCTTAAGAATGAATTATAGGCATTGTAAACATCAGAAATATATGTTTCTATATGTATTTAGAAGGAATTTACAATAATATTATTAATTAAGTTGCTATGAAACAATCTACCCTATATAATCCTTATACTTTTAATGTGACTTTGTGAATAATATCCAACTTATGGTATCAAAGTTACAAAAATCTAGGTTTTTAACATGTTAATGCATAAAACACTAAGAATTATATGTTAATCAATTTAAATCAAATGTAAAACTAAAATTTGTTTCTTTAAGTATATGTAATACTAATTAAAATGGAAAACATCCAAAGTATAACTACTTTGGAAGTTTGGTATAACTACTATCTTACGTATAACTATGTATACTTAGGCGGTGCACATGTCATTAAAAACGGTGCACATGTGACGAAAACGGCGCACATGTGAAAATATTTTGCGCGCCCAAACCTCAATTTTTCCAAATTTTGGGCTCCCAAAATTTGAGTTTTCCTTCCATTTCTTTTTGAGTTTCCTTTAAATTTTTGGCACCAGTTTTCTTTTTCTCACATTTATTCTAGAGACTCTTTATCGTCCTCATCCTCCTCCATCGAGACATCATCACCATCTCCATCTCGAATTCGACTTCGGGTAAGCGTTTCTTATTGATTTGCTTTTCAATTGGACAAAGACATGAATTTGTGTTAGGTCTTTGATTTGCTTTTCAATTGGATAAAGATCTGAATTTGTGTTAGGTCTTTCATTTGCTTTTCAATTGGGCAAAGATCTAAATTTGTGTTAGGTCTTTCATTTGCTTTTCAATTAGACAAAGTTTTGAATTTGTGTTAGGTCTTCGATTTGCTTTTCAATTGGACAAAAATCTGAATTACCGTTTCGTCACATGTGCGCCGTTTACCAGTAACAGTATTAAAAATATCATAGTTTTACAAAGTATTACAAACACATAGTTTTACAAAGTATTACCAGTATTACGAATACTAAAAAGCATAGTTTTACAAAGTATTACCAGTAATACGAATTCAATTGGACAAATATCTGAATTATTGTTTCGTCTTTGATTTCAAATAAGATTAGGTTTTCATGGATAAACTATGTGAGAGCGACCCTTGGTACGATGAAATGAAGAGGAATAAGAGGGAAGAGGACATGCGTACATTAATAGCCGATGGTGACTATGGCCTTCCTTTAAGATGTCCATGTGGTGGTAAGATCATCGACGAGATCTCAACCATAGCACCGCCCATAGGAAGGAAATACTTAACATGGAATGCGTTTAAGGTGAGAAGAGGATATCGATTTTAGATTAATGGCATTAATGGTGAATATATGATGGTATATATGTCTTTATGTGCAGAATGATGGCTTACACATTCGAAAATATTGGGAACTCGCTATCGAAGAAGAGGTCACTAAGTTGAGAGACAAGTCCAAGGAGGGAAGCTTCGAACTTCATGAATTGTACATCAACAACCTGCGTAGGGAGGTGAAAAACAATGCTGAAGAGATTGCAAACCTGAAGGAGTTGGTGGCTAAGTTTGTGGCTCGAATCGAAAAACTTTTTGGTCCTATGCCTTGATATAGAAAGACTTATGTTTGTTTCTCCTTTGTAAGACTTATGCTTTGTTTCTTTTGTAAGACTTATATTAGTAAGACTAATCTTTTGTTTCTTGTGTTAGACTTATGCTTTGTTTCTTTTGTTTTATAAAAGTATTAGCAGTACCAGTATTACAAACCGCATAGTTTTACAAAGTATTACAAACAAATAGTTTTACAAAGTATTACCAGTAGTACGAATTCAATACTAAAAAAAAAGCATAGTTTCACAAAGCATTACCAATACTACGAATTCAAATACTAAAAAAGCAGAGTTTAACAAAGTATTACTAGTACTACGAATTCAATACTAAAAAAAAAGGCATAGTTTCACAAAGTATTACCAGTACTACGAATTCAAATACTTAAAAAAACATAGTTTTACCAAGTATTTTTAGGACTACCAATTCAAATACTAAAAACACAGCATAGTCTTCACACCGCATTTTTCTTTGACCTTGTCACACGCTTATTCTCGAATACTGCAGTCCGTTTAACCCGACCCTTCTTAGGTGAGTGTGGAGACGGAACAACATGCTCGCTTGGTGGCTCTGTGGATCCAGCATTATGCGCCTCTGTTGGCTTTGTGATACCAGCAGTATTGTACTCCTCAGTTGTTGGGTCTGCAGGCTCCTGCAATCGAACACAGTTATACTCCAGTATTACAAGTTTTACCAAAATCTTACCTTCTCTACAAATTCCTTCACAGAAGCTTCCAACCATCCAAGTCTATTTTCAAACCCATCAACCTTGTCCAAAATTTTAGTCATCTGGGATCCCATCCTATTGATGACATCCACCAATTCGGCCAAAGTTGGGTCTCCCGGTCTTTCATTGGCGGGGGTTTCGTTGGGGGGTCTTTCATTGACGGCGGCTATTTCCTCGTTCACCGCATCCTCAGGTTCCTCTTCTACTCTCTTAGCCACATCTTGGTTGTACATCTCTTCTAGCGTAATGGTTAATCCTTTACGGATACATTGCATCCAACTATCAACAACGAATCATGCTTATCATCGTCGTCATCTTCTTCCGTGATGTCAGCCATAAGAGAGTATTCTTCATCTCTAACTGGTAGGATACTATCAATATCATGTCAACGTAAACAGTTAAAAAAGATTAAAAACATGACAACCCAAAATAATTCATATGCTGAAGATAACTAGTATAACTAGGATAACTCACCACAGTTGTACCAAGTGCTTTGTAAATTTTTGAAAGAGGAAACCCTTTACATTCGCCTTTCTTGAACCTTTTCTTGCACATCCTAGGACAATTTTCGTCTGCCCCTAGATAAGCTTTTAAAAATTGATCCCCCTACTCTGGAATTGCCTCAACTGCTAAAAGCTACACAAAACACACAACACATATAGTTAGAGTTAGCTTCAATTATAAGAATTACTAACAATGTACAATAACCTCAAATAATTTTAACTAACCTCCATAGGAATGCAAAAACCTGGAACCGGCCATAATGTACCCTTGACGGTCCCTCTAAAATGAGCCATTGTGTGCTTGATCTCTTCTAGCATGTGATCAAAAGACAATCTCCCCCAAGGAAAAGTCTTACAAAAATTGAGATCATCCACCACTCTTAGAAAGAAAGACTCCACAAGGGTAGCATCGTCTCCAATCTTAGTTTGCGCTATGACTATGCTGGATAAGAAGAAGAGGACCGCCATGTTCAACCTATCTCGAGAACGATCCACCGGCACCATTTCCTCTAAGATAAAGCACCTCGTCGCTAACTTTAGTTTCTTCGTGTACTCCGAAGGCGCGAAGTACATTCTCAGAGGTTGTAGTGGCGCTACCATCTCCTCAGAACCCTGCAACAACAAGTTTTACAAAGTATTACTAGTTATACATTTTCATAAATTTAGCAAAACACATAATGATCTGTTCTACTACTTAAAACCTACAAATTCAAAATTATTACCAAGTTAAATATTTTCCCTAAATAAAACGAATTACCTCAACAACAAAGCCAATTTCCCTGACTAAAACAAATTAGTATTTCCTAGTTCTACATAGTTATACCTCTCCGAACTAAGCAATATATCTATCGAATCCAACTACTTACCCTTGACTCGCTGAAGGTTCGGCTTGTGCTTCCCTCATCCGACACTGTATCTCCTTCTTCTCCATTCTGGCCAACATTCTCATCCTCATCACGAGATTGGTCACTCTCTTCTTTGAGATCATTTTTGTCTTCTTCACTCCTTCCATCTCCAACCCTCTCCTCTCTGTCTCTTTCGGCATCATCACTTCGAACTGGAGATCGCTCGTTCTCATCATTCCAAACCGGAGATCGATCTCTCTCTCCGTCTTCTTCACTCCTTCTGACTTGCCCAACCGGAGATCGTTCCCTATTTTCATCTTGAGTAACTTCTTCAACCAGAGATCGTTCCCTATTTTCATCTTCAGTAACTTCCTCAACCGGAGATCGTTCCCTATTTTGATCTTCAGTAACTTGATTCTGAGCATTCTTATTTCCCCACCTTGTCCTAGCCATCTTCGTGCACAGGGGTTTTCGATCGAACACAACAATCTTGTAGAAAATCGAGTAAGATTCGTGTAGTTATCCCTAGTTTCACGAAGAGAGTTATGTTCCTTAGAGAGAGCGGTTCTTTTCAGAAGTTGTCTCGTTCTGTTTTTATTTTTAAAAATTAGGGATTCGATCGAATCGATGGAGTAATTGAGGGTGATTTCGCGTTTCCGGGTAAGATCCAATTAGGTTCTGGGTTTTCGGATAAAACCCAAGTTTTGTATGTAAATTTTAAAAATTGTCAAGGGTAACACAGTAAAACACCATTTTTCGATTTAAATTAATTCCAAACAAAAATTCAGTTTATAACGGGGATGTTTGAGATTTCATTTTCCCATTTAGGGGTTTCTCAGACGATTTCTCGGATACCGCCGTGTAATTTTTCCATGATCCAGCCTCTCTCGTTGTCAGTTTGGCTCTCATTCTCCCGATATTGAATTCGACATTTGGTATAACCGATCACGAGTGATGGAACTGCTCTCTTTCTGGAATCATGTAAAGATCGAGAATCAAAATCAGAAATTGAAGAGAAAAGTAAAGAGGATCAGAGAACAAGAGAATTTGTGTTTTATTGATGATGATAATCGAGAGTTACATTTATAGGAAGCTATGAACTATACTCTGTAATCTAGGAGGATCCGAACTAGTTACACGGATCTCTGCTTTAGTTACGGAACAACTATGCACAATCAGAAATTAACAATAAGCAGCCCAATAAGCAATAAGCCCAATAAAAAGAGAGGCGGAAATGCAGATTTAGAGGGTTCGAGGCGGCTTAGATACAGTTGGCACTACTCTTATTTCGTTAATTGGATAGCATATGGTTGACTAACCGACAAAGATCGGTCATCTCGCCGTATGTTTCTAATCTGGATGTCGTGTTCGTTGACCTCAAAAGAGAAGAGATCAGAAGAAAGAAAAGTCTGGGTTTTGATTGCTATTAGAATGTTTAGTGGCAAACTGGCAATTGAATTTTTTGAATGAACCTTGGAGAGATGCTGAAGTGGAAAATATAGGATTGATATTAAACCACCCAAGAGCTGATTTATTCACATGTCAGGTGCTAAGTTTCTGGAAGTTCAAGAACCTCATAAGACGTTGGATATTTTATTGAATGTTTTATTCTTTTGGATCATGCCTTGACTTCTTTATGATAAGCAATAAGAGAAACTTGAGAAACCTCTTGTAATTATATAGGTTTAATCTGTTGAATTATTGATAAACATATATACAGGTAACAACGGTACCTCTTCTTTTTCTGATGGGACGGGAAAAACAAGGAAGGTACGCTCTTGTTTCCTTTTATTTGACCCTCTTCTTGTTACTTGATGGACAATACTAAAATCTGGAGACTTCTTTTTCTATAGATGCCAATCTGTATCTAAAGCATTGTGGGGTTGGTTTTGCAAGCATTGGGAAATATTGAAATCAGGGAAAGCCTCCTCTGAGCTCTTGGGCATCAAGATGTTGCTTCGGTAGAGAAACAACGGTGAGAAACCTCAAGCCTTGTTACTCTGTTTTCAATGTGTTTTTTTTTTTCTTTTCTCTCTATGAGATTCTGTTATCTGAAGGTTCAGGTAACTATGTTAGTGCATGATATACAATAAATGGCTTCCAGAGTGGTATCTCACTTCTCACGGATAGTTTTGAGCAACTTGACAGTGAAAATATTACATGATCTATTTCTTGACTCGACCAAGGAGGAATATCCAAATTTGCGTTATAAATTTAGAATCTTTCAAGTCTCAATGTGCCAAGCATATTTGGTTCTACTTTATCAATTCATCGTATATAGTCATTTTTTTGTTTGTTTGTTTCATTCCTCATCTATAGCTCAAACAGAACTAGTGACGTTATCATTCAGTTCACTATTGTTACATTTATAGATATTTTGTAGGTACCGAGTTATCAATGGGCAGGTCTGATGTGAGATTTTATCGTTGGAAGAAACACATAAGCTCCCGGATGTATAACGAAGACGAAATCCATCCTATCTTTCCCAATTTGTACCGAGTTATCAATGGGCAGGGCTTGTCATCGTCATTTCCATTATATCTATGATTTCTTCTCTATCATGCTCATTGTCCTTGGTCCTCACGTTATTCTGCAGATACCTGGCATTCCTGATTTCCTTGGTATATTTTTCTTGCATTTTATATGGTTTGTTAATGACAAGGATGATCTATGAAGATCTCAGGAAAGGACTACGTTGAAAAGCGAGAAAATACCTAAAAGAGAGTTTCCTAAAATATTAATGCAACTTGTTTGATTACGTGGTTGTTATATTTGCAATCCTGTTTCGATATGTTTCCTTATTGGGGGTTGATTTGCTTGTTTTCTCTGAATTGCATCCTATTCTGCTTTATTTTGATGTTTTGTTTAATTCTCAAGAGAGAGGCAACTTTTATCAGAGTTAGTTAGGTTCAGTTTAATAGCTGTGATTGTAGTTTGCAGATCGTCTAAATGAGCTCTTGTGGTTTTGATTATTTGAGTTGGTTTTGCTATGCGTCCCCAAAGTTTTCTACCCAACCCTTTCTTCAACACATCTTTTACTGCCTCTATTCCCTTTTGCTTTTGCCGCTGGTGACAGCAGCAGCAATGACTTAAAAATATGGGCTAAGTCAATTCCCAGCTTCTTCTTTTATATAGGAAAATCATGTGTCATGTACATTGTCGCTTCAGATGAATGAATAAAACGTCAAGAATTATGCGTTTGTTTCCAGCTTTATACCTGGTTTTGAGGTTGTCTCTGTGCTTGGCTTTCCATTTTTCTTTTTAATCTTAGGATCTGAGCTTTTAGAGGTGGTTTAACAATTCAGGACATGATCTGTGTGGTAATCTAAAATTGATACATATTTCTTCCGGATGCACGAATCAGTGGAACCACTTTGCTTAATGTCTCTATTACTTCTGAAGTCAAAAGTCATCAATTCATACTTGGTTCCTTTACAGGCTTGACTGAGATGTCAAATTCACACTATTCAACATATTTGTCGAAATCAGTATTTGATTAATTTTAAAAAAATCTAAACTTTACGAGAAATCCTTCGGTATTCAAAACTTTATCCAATTAGTCTAAGTCAATAGATTTTGTTCTCTATGGGCATGTTCTTTTGTGTGTGGCTGCGACATCATTCAGCGACTAAAAAAATAACTTTTTACTCAGATCTGAAATCAGGTCGCCGCACCGGTCAAAGTGAACGCTGATACAAGAAAATCCCAAATCTCTCAAATGATCTATCTCAGAAAAATCAATTCGCACTTTTATTAACCATCACTGAAACAATGTTCATACAAACACCGAATCACTCACCTGAGTCAAGCTTGAAGAAGCCCAACAATGGCGGTTTACAACTACAGAGAAAGAAGAAAGAAGAATTTACAATTTTGTAAAGAATTTTATCGTATATCAAAAACAATCTTCAACAGCTTCTTTAAATGCATCCAACAACTTTTCTTCCCCGAGACTTCATCTCCTCCCTCCACGTGTCAAACATCCAACGACCCGCTGAACCCTCTGATTGCTTCCCAGTCTCCTCTTTTCTCATTAGACCCAACTGATAAAACGGGTTTTTTTCTTCTTTCTTATTCCTGTATCAAATCTTCCCTCCCTAAAGAATCTTGACCACAAGGTTTAAAGTTTGGAAACTTCTTCTGCAGGTCATACAAAAATTCCCAAGTAGCCTCATCTTCTGACTCATTCCTCCATTTTATTAACACCATCGTAGCAGCTCTGCCCTACCTTTTAACCATCTTTCGATCTAGTATCATCTCAGGTTCACGCACCAATACATCTGTCAATATAGTAGGCAATTGAGTTGCAGTGTGAACATTACCTACTAAGACCTAGTATTTTGGGGACAGTTTCTGGTTGGCTCGCACGACTACCGATTGTTGGCGATAAGGCTGTAGTTTCACGTAGACATAACCACCAATCTCAAATGATCTTTCAGTTCGATGTAAATCAGCAAACTGTTTCATTCGATGTTGAGCTCGCAATAGATGAAATTTCAAAATAAGGATCATACTCTCCCTTTCCTCCAAACTACGAGCTACCACATCCACTTTAGATTCGCCTAGTAAATAAGGTAGATGAATAGGAGGAGCCTGTCCATAAACTGCTTCAAATGGTGTTTGCTGAATAGCTGTATGGAAAGATGTATTATACCAGAATTCTGCTAATGGTAACCATATGCTCCATAAGTGTGGTCTGTCACTGCACATACATCGTAAATACGTTTCTACACATCTATTTACCACTTCAGTCTGTCCATCACTTTGAGGATGATAAGAACTTGAGCAGCTTTGCTCAACCTATCCACTACCACCAATATAACAGTTTTTCCTGCAGAGTTTGGTAATCCATCTATGAAATCCGTCGACAATTCAGTCCATATAGTGTCTCGTATTGGTAAAGGTTGCAGAAGACCTGGGGATGCAGCATTATCATATTTGCATTGTTGGCAAACACTACATCCTCTAATAAATGCTTGAATGTCTTTTGATAAACCTTTCCAATAAAACAAGCTTTTTACTCGTTGATGAGTCACATCTCTTCCGGAATGACCACCGCTACCAGAACAATGAAGCCATTGTAACACTGAATTTCTCAAACTAACATCATTTGGTACCACTATCTTGCTCTTCCTTCTTAACACGTTTTGTACCCAAGAGAAATGTTTTTTAGCAGTCGGGTTCTTTTTCAACTCCTCTATTATCTCTTTAAGTCCAGTATCAGAATCATAACGATCTTGAATCTCATTCAACAAATCACACTCTAAAACCGTCATAGCCATATGTAAAACTTCTGCCCCCTCCACTCTAGATAAAGCATCTGCAGCTATATTTTCTTTACCCTGTCGATACTGAATTTCGTAATCAAATTCCAAGAGTTTTGGTAACCATTGTTGTTGAATTGGTGTATTTAATCTTTGCTCCAACAGATACTTCAAGCTTCTTTGATCTGTCTTGATTACGAAATGTCCTGAAAGCAAGTAATGTCGCCATTTTTGGACTGCAAATACTACAGCCAACAGTTCTTTTTCATAAATCGATAGGTGTAGCTGCTTCCCTTTCAGGTGCCGACTGATATAAGCTAGCGGATGATTCTCTTGTATTAACACCGCTCCTATACCCTGACCACAAGCATCAGTTTCTACTACAAAAGGCTTGTCAAACTGAGGTAATGCCAATACAGGAGCTTGACATAAAGCTTTCTTCAAATTTTCAAATGCTTCACATGCTTCAGCAGACCAAATAAAAGAATCCTTCTTCAGTAGTACTGTTAGTGGTCTTGCTATAGCTCCAAAATTCTTAACAAACCGCCTGTAATACCCAGCTAACCCCAAGAATCCTCTTAGCTGTTTTAAATTCAAAGGAACTGGCCAGTCCTTTACTGCCTTGATTTTGGGATCTGTGGATATCCCCCTTGCTTCAATATAATGACCTAAATACTCCACTTTATCCATTGCAAATGAACATTTACTCCTTTTTGCATACAGTTGGTTACTCCTTTTTGCATACAGTTGGTTACTCCTCATCAACTCAAAAACCATCTGTAAATGCTTCACATGCAACTCCATTGATGAACTATATATCAATATATCATCAAAAAATATCAATACGAATAGCCTCAGAAAATTTTTAAACACCGTATTCATCAAACTTTGAAAGGTTGCTGGTGCGTTTGTAAGACCAAATGGCATCACCAAGTATTCATAATGGCCACTATGTGTTTTGAATGCCGTTTTATGAATATCCAAGGGGTCCATTCTCACTTGATGATAACCTGCTCTTAAGTCTATCTTGGAGTAAACTTTAGACCCACCTAATTCATCCATCAAATCTTCTATTAAAGGAATCGAAAATCTGTCCTTTACCGTTGTACCATTAAGGCCTCTATAATCCACACAAAGCCTCCAAGTTCCATCCTTCTTCTTAACCAATACAACAGGAGATGCATAAGGACTAGAACTAGTCTGAATTGTTCCACTATTTAACATGTCCTCTACCATCTTATCTATCTCATTCTTCTGATGTAGAGAGTACCTGTATGGTCGTTGGTTAATAGGATTTGCTCCTTCCAGTAAAGGAATCTTATGATTATGATTTTTACGAACTGCCCAATTAATTCCTTGATTACAGGTTCAGTAGTCTCCTCGTTAAGCTCTGTTTCCAACGAGTTAATACTCACCTCTTGTGTTTCTTCAGCTTCTTGAATATAGATCATTGATAACTGAGCTTGACTCTCTTGTATCTTGGCTAGCTTGTTAGCTTTAACTTCCCTTATTGAGCCGTGTTTGATACCATTCAAAACTAATAACTTCTTTTTCCACCAGAATCTCATTTCCAGTTTAGAAAAATCCCAGGTTATAGGACCTAATGGTTGTAACCACTGTACCCCCAAAACCATATCGCAATTTCCCAATGGAATGATCATAAAATCAGACTGAAATGTTGTGTTCTGAAAATTCCATCTGAAATTTTTTACTGCACCTGATACTCCTAACTTCCTTCCATCTGCTACTTTCACTCTGGTTAATCCTGATTCAGTACATTCACACCCCAATCTCTTAGCCACTTGTTCATCAATGAAATTGTGTGTAGACCCTGAATCAACCATTAAGAATATAATCTTCTTCCCATAGATTCCTTTCACCTTCATAGTATTGTAATCCGAAATCCCTTCTACAGCATTAACGGATACTTGAGGTGTCATTTCTCTGCCCCAATCACTATCCTCTTCCTCATTATCACTTTCTTCCTCATCTGCTTCCAACATGAACAACTGTGTCTTCTTGTGTTTCATATAATGGCCTGGAGTATACTTTTCATCACAAAAGTAGCATAAGCCTTTTGCCCTTCGATCACTCATTTCTTCATTAGTCAAAAAATTTCGTGGCATTGTATTGACCTCCTTATTTCCTCCTGGAAGATTTGGATTCACAAATCTGTTATCATTTTCCTTCTTCATAGGTAACAACCCTTTGCTTTGATTAGCTAAATTTTTTCCACTGGACCAACCGGTGTTAAAATTCTTCTTAGGATGTGCCTTCTCATACAACCTACCCAATAACAAACAATGCCTTAATGATTGAGGTTGAAACATCCTTATGTGCATCTGAGTATCCATTCGCAACCCTGCCAGATACGTATTCACCAAAAAATCTTCTGACAAATTCACCCTCGTCTTTATCAACTCGAATTTTTGGTGATAGTCCACAATACCATCAGTTTCTTGTAGTTGCTTTAACTCTGCTACATGATCATCCAACACATCCTCAAAGCGTTCTTTCAGCAATTCGTTATATGCTTCCCAGTTCAATTTCAAGATACCATCATGAGCTGATTGTACTAACGATTGATGCCACGTAGATGCGTGACTATCAAAATGAAGAGCTGCAATCTTAATCTTCATATCGTGAGGATTATAATCGATCACAAAGAACTCTTCAGCTTTAAACAACCATTCTTTGAAATTATCACCATTAAATCTTGGGAAATCAACCTTTCCTAATCTTGTTAACCCAGAATAATGAGATTGATTACCATTTCTAGCTCCGCGCATGTAATCTTG
Source organism: Cardamine occulta (assembly GCA_028015245.1). NCBI lineage: Eukaryota > Viridiplantae > Streptophyta > Magnoliopsida > Brassicales > Brassicaceae > Cardamine > Cardamine occulta. Next base: position 1,935,195 of record CM051393.1, on the reverse strand, counting down.
ATTCTCCGTCGCCATGAATCTTTCTGAATCTTGACTCGCATTTGTATTTCTGCTGCCGGATGCCATATTTGTAGTTATCAAAAGAATAGCTTCAAACATATCAGCAATGTTTTTATCCATCTTCTTCTCCAATTCTTGAGTCTTCGCCATCGCCAAATCAATTTTAGCTCCGATCGATTCTTCCACCTCGCGAATCGTCGATTCTCTCAATGAAGTCTGTAATCTCGTTTCCGCCATGATTTCCGAGGTTCGTCTTTGCTCTGATACCTTTGATACAAGAAAATCCCAAATCTCTCAAATGATTTATCTCAGAAAAATCAATTCGCACTTTTATTAACCATCACTGAAACAATGTTCATACAAACACCTAATCACTCACCTGAGTCAAGCTTGAAGCAGTCCAACAATGGCGGTTTACAACTACAGAGAAAGAAGAAAGAAGAATTTACAATTTTGTAAAGAATTTTATCATATATCAAAAACAATCTTCAACAGCTTCTTTAAATGCATCCAACAACTTTTCTTCCCCGAGACTTCATCTCCTCCCTCCACGTGTCAAACATCCAACGACCCGCTGAACCCTCTGATTGCTTCCCAGTCTCCTCTTTTCTCATTAGACCAACTGATAAAACGGGTTTTTTTCTTCTTTCTTATTCCTGTATCAAACGCCAACAAATTCAGCGACTGAAATCTGGAGAAAAAGTTCTTTCAAAACAAAAAAAAAAACACAGCGACAGGAAAGGAGGAAGAAGACAACAACTTTCAGTCGCCAGATTTTGTTGCTAGCGGTTTCAGATCTCTTTTTAAGCGTCATACTGATATATATTTTGTTTCTTTCAACAGTTTGTGCAATAGCTTACATTAACTGCTCCGGATAACGTGTTAAAACACTAAAGCACAGACAGTATCAATGAATGTGTTTGTTGAGCAACAGAGATCAAGATATATCCCCATGACTCTGATCATAGACGTCACGCGGGATACGGAATCTGTCCCAGAGTTCCTTACCAATCTCAGACTGTCAGATCTTTACAATCTCCCCGGTGAAATCCGTGCCAATGAATCCGGAAATCTTTAGCGCAATGAGAGCAGGGAACAGAGAATTTTTGGAGAAGATGAGAAGCTATGGAACACCAATGGCATGTCTCAAGAACTGTAAAGGAGATTCCATTCTTCACCTTGCTGCTGCTTTTGGTCATCTTGAACTAGTGGCGAGCATAATCTCTGAATGCCCATCTCTTCTTTTGGAGCCAAACTGGAAGAATCAGATTCCAATCCATGCTGCTGCTCGGGCTGGTCGTTTAGCTGTTGTTAAGACTCTTGTTGCATCGTTAACATATTTTTCAGATAAAATATTGTCTGAAGAAGATAGGGGGAGATTTAATGTATATGTTGTCAAGGACATAGATGGAGATACTCCTCTGCACGCAGCATTGAAGGGGCCTCATCTGGAGACCGCTCTCTTCCTCGTAAATGCGAACAAGCATGGGTCATTTCTTGAGAATAATGAGGGAATATCTCCCTTATACATGGCTGTAGAAGCTGGAGGTCTAGTGAAAGCAATGTTGGAAGGTCTTGGTAATAACGTCCAAGGCCAAGTTTCTAACTTAGCTTCAACGTTAGAAGGGAGAAAATCGCTTGTCCACGCAGCGCTAAAGGCAAAATATAGAGGTTTAGTTTCCCATTTTAGCTCTGTTCATGTTCATTACCTCAAGAAAGCTAACTGAATTTACTGGCTGTTTGAGCAGATATCCTCGATGCTATTCTTAACAAAGAGCCGAGTCTTATCAATGAACAAGATGGAGAAGGACGTACTTGTCTTTCAGTTGGAGCATCTGTAGGGTACTTGAAAGGAGTATGCAATTTGTTAGACCGATCAACGTCAGACGTCTTTGAATGGAATGATGATGGTTCCTTTCCAATCCATATGGCAGTAGAGAAAGGCATGTGGATGGTGTAAAAGAGATTCTAAAAGGTTGTCCAGATTCGATATTGCTGCTTAACAAACAAGGTCAGAACATTCTTCACATTGCAGCAAAGAGTGGGAAAGTTAAGCTTTTAAAGTATATCAATAGACTTGATAGGGAGAAGAATCATCTGATTGACGAGCAAAATGAGGATGGAAATACACCTCCGCATCTAGCAACCATAAATTGGCGTCCTCGAATTGTTAGGGAACTTACTACGTTTTCTTCAAACGCCACAAAAATCCGAAAGATACAAAACAAAGATGGCTTGAGAGCACTTGATATTGCAGAGTTAAATCTACAATCTAACTACATCTTCCGGGAGGTATAATCTGATGATCTCCTCTATCTATTGAGAGCAACTGTTTTGTTCCAATATCAAACCATGTATGCCTTTTTGTTCATCACTGTTTTTTTTCGTGATTCTTGGAATTTCAGAGAATGACTTTGATGGTCTTGTTATCCGTTTACAAACCAAGAGGTTATGAAAAGATAGCTACCAGTGGGATGACACTAAGAAGCAGATCAGAGGTTCTAGATGCTAACAAGTACAAAGACCGTGTCAACGTACTCTTACTGGTGGCAACTCTTGTAGCCACTGTAACGTTTACTGCAGGTATTACAGTACCCGGAGGCTTTAACAGCTCTGGTCCAGACGTGGGCATGGCCATTTTGGCCAGTAACGTAATATTCATCTTATTTATGCTAGCTGACGTTGTGGCAACGCAAAGCGCTTTTCTAGCAATACTTGCTCTTATCTGGGCTCAAATGGGGGATCCAGAACTTGTTCACAGAGCCTTTCAGTTGGCCTTACCATCACTGTCCTTGGCTCTACACTCCATGTCGTTCGCATTCTATTTTGGCGTGCTTGCTACAAGTCGCAGTATTCTTCTTGTGGTCGTCATTAACATTATGCTTTTCGTCTTTATTTGTATGCTCTTTTTAATCCTTACCCCTTTCGTTGGCCCATATATTCCAGGCTATCGTGTAGTATTGTCGAACAATACTTATTTCTGGATTCTATTGCGGTTTGTTAATGAAGACGATGCTGAAACATATCAAACCTCTGGCTCTAGTCAAATCTCTGTGTGATTCAAGTGGAAAAGTCGAAAACATATCTTCTGGTTCCGGATTTTATCTCTGTTTTCTTTATGCTTGCCATGTACTCTGTTTTATTTTATTTACATAAATTTGTTTTTACATAAATAAATTAATTTAAATTTCTATATTGTAAACTCATTTTAACGGCTGCCAATTTTATTTTTCATTATTAACATATTAAAAATTTAGATCATGTCTAGTAGCTTTTTTTCCGATAAGATCTCAGTTGTTCATTTGCTCTCCTCTCGTTCAAATCTTATATCAGTTTCCAACCGAATATTTTAATGGGATATGTCCATTTTCGCATATTAAATATATATATATATATATATATATTTGATAAAGATCCTATAAAATATTAATGGGATGATTTATCGTTACTTTACAATCCATGTGTTAGTAAAGAAAAACCACGGATAGAAGTGTCAAAATGGTTGAAATGGGCCAACCCAACCCATTATCCATTGGGTTAAGAGTCAAATAGGTAATGGTTAAATGATCTAACCCATTTAATTTAACGAGTTAATGGTTAAATGGGTTAACCCTTTTAATTAATTAATTACAATAAAATTAATAAATAAATTATTATCATAAACAATAATAATAATCATAATAATAATAATAATAATAATAATAATAATAATAATAATAATAATAATAATAATAATAATAATAATAATCATCATCATCATCATCATCAGAGCAAGATTATTGGGAGGTTCTACAGGGATTCTTAGGAGAGATTCTTACGATTAAAAAAATATAAACTCCATTGGTAAACGTGTTTTAAGAACCCCTTCTTAAGAACCGGTTCTTAAATAAGAGCTTTTAGAGTCAGTTTCTTAATTTTAAGAACCTCTCCACCTCGATTTGCACAAAATTTATAATAAAATATTGGTCATCATCACCATCACCATCACCATCACCATCATCATCATCATCATCATCATCATCATCAGCATCATCATCATCATCACCATCATCATCACCATAATCATCACCAGCACCATCACCAGTACCATCATCATCATATTTTGGTGAAAAAGAGGAAATTAATTTTTTGGTGGAAAAATGACGGAACTGGTTTTGGCGGGAAAATTGTAGATTTTTCGTTTTACGGATTTACATTTTGGGGTGAAAAATTATGAATCAAGTTTTTTTGCGGGAAAATGACGGGACCATTTTTGGAAGGAAAACTGTGGATTTCTCATTTTGACAGAAAAGTACGAATTTGTATTTGGTGTGAAAAATTACAAAATCAAGTTTGTGGTGGGAAAATTGCGGATTCGTTTTTGGCGAAAAAATTATGGATTTCTCATATTGACAAAAAATATACTTATTTACATTTTGGTGGAAAATTACATAATCAAGTTTTTGGTGGAAAAACTGTGGATCTATTTTTTCGGAAAAATTGCAGATTTCATATTTTTGCAAAAAATTATAAATTATGTTTTGGGCGAAAAAATTGTGGATCCGTACTTTGGCGGAAAAATTGCATATATGCATTTTGGCGGAACAATTATATATTCACATTTTGGCAAAAAAAATGAGAGATTGTCAAAATTGGTTAAGTTGACTTAATTCATTTTTAAAAAATTGATGGGTTAAATAGTTAACCATCAACTCATTTGATCCAACCCATTTAACCATTAACCCATTAGAGTAAAAAAAAATTTAACCCATTAGGGTTCATGAGTTGGGTTAGATTGGGTCATATCCATAACCTATTACCCATTTTGACACCCCTAGATATGGATAATGTAAAAGAGATTCTAAAAGGTTGTCCATATTCAAAGCACTTGCTTTACAAAAAGGATCATAACATTCTTCACATTGCAGCTAAAAGTGGGAAATTTGAAATTCGACGCCACTTGACGAAATATGGACAAACAAACCATCTAATCTAGCTAACAAGCAAGATGTATATGGGAATACACCTTTACATATAACCACAATAACGTGGCCTAGAGCTGCTCGTTGCCTTACGGGGCAAGAAAACCTTGTTTATACAGAACAATAGTGGCTTGACAGCTCTGGATATTGCTGAATTAAATATCCTCCTCACTACGTACATCTGTCCAGAGGTATGTTCACTTTCCAACCATGACATAGATTTTTCGGAAGAGTATGTCTAATTTCCAGCCACTACAATTCTTTGATACATTTGGTTGTATTAGAGTGGCTGACATGACTGATGGTCTTAGTACATGGCCACGTCCAAAAAGATGGTAGACTCAAGAACACTATGGAGCTAACAATAAGTTTGGAGAATGGTTTGTGTTTCTATTTGTGTTATTGATTAATGGAAAATATACAACAGTATATATACATAAGAGCTAAAGCTATCTCAACTAGAGTTAGAAGTTATCTAAATCTTATGATATATCTAAATCAACTTAATCTTTATCCCACTAGGATTTTAGAACATTAATTGGTTTGAGCTTCACAGACTTCATGGACTTCACTTCATAAATAGATTTTAACGGTCCACAATACTTAATCCGCAAGATACACATTTTGTTCCTCTAATACTCTCCCGCACGACAAACGTGGTATGCAAAACGCAAACTCTGCAAACACAAAGCAGAACACGTATGTCGTTGACATCTTGTAAAGGGTGGACAAAATAGGTCAACGAACTCCTCCGGGTATGGCTAGATGATAACCAAATAAATATGGGGCGGGATCGGAAATCATTATTCGACAATCCTGAACATCAATCTTGAAAATAGGGGTGAAAACTTCAGGTAATCTTGGTCTTGTTAAAGGGAATAACATCTCATGAGTGCAAACTTTGCAACCCCACAAACAATCATTCTTGACTTGGACAATCAATAATCCGGAATAAAAATTGACCTTAAAACATGAGCTTTCCAAACAACTCCTCCATAATGGTAAAACTATTACCAAATTATTTTGTAATGGTAAAACTATTACCAAATTCCTTAAGTGACTTTGATGCTCCAAAAAATTATGGAGATAAGAGTTGGAATATTTATTTAATAATATTAGAAAAACCTAGAGATCACATATTCGAACGCCAATTGGGAACCAACTATATTATTTGTTTTGGTCCCTGACCTGAAAGGATGTAAAACTCAAAACTTCTTAGTCATACACTTTATTTTTATATTTGGTATATCGTATTTGGGATTTTATATAGAGATACAACTACTAAATGTAGCATTTTGATAAGAACTAAGATCATAGGCTGTATAATGTTTGAACTAATTTACAGATTTTTGTCTCAATTTATTTTAGTTTTTAATGAATTTTGATTTTATAAATGTTTGATATTGAAAAAAAGAAGATGATATGAAAATTTATGGAAAGGCCAATATATTATTAGGAGAAAACGTAAGGACAAAATCTGTAACAATGGAAAAAAGAAAGAAAGGATAAATTGAAATAAATGAAAAATTGGAAAAAATTATAATTTCGTTCTGAGGATAATTTGTTTAGAAATGGATAAAGATTGATCTTTTTTTTTATTTACTTTGTTGCGAACATAATGAAGGCATAGCGGGACCAAAGAAGATGGAAACAAAAAGAGGAGAAGAGGCCACCGATAATGAATGCATGGCGGGACCAAAGAAGATGAAAACAAAATGAGGAGAAGAGGCCACCGATAATGAAGGCGTGGCGGGACCAAAGAAGATGAAAACAAAAAGAGGAGAAGAGCCACCGATAATGAAGCCATGGCTGAACCAAAGAAGATGAAAACAAAAAGAGGAGAAAAGGCCACCGTCAAGAAAAACTAATAGAGCATTGATAAGAAGGTCACGAGTTCGAGTATACTTGAGAAGGATGACAAACACATTTAATTGGTGAAGTCAACGGCTGGTCTCGGGCCTAAGGAGGAGATTATGGGCCGAAGACCTAGAGATTTTCTCCTTCTCATCTTTGTTCGCCATCGCCTAGCTCTTTGTTCCCATCTTCCTTGTTTTCAATTTCTTAGACTTGGAGATCACCTATACTTTGTTTTGAGAAGAATTCTAAACCCTATTTACTTTTCAGTATTATTCATGAATTCTTTTTATTTCATTGTTATGTTTTCTTCTTCCACGTCTAAGTAGTCCATTAACTAGATTAGAGTTTTTCAAAGGTATTTATGAGATGATTTAACAGAAACAAAAACAGCAATTGGACCAGAGAATGCGATTGCATTATAAGGTCGCTTGGCACAAATAGGATGCATAAATATATACTGTCTTCACCTCTAGTTGAAATTAATACTTAAGCTAAACTGATCACTTAGTTTATGATTTTAGGTTAAACCTATTCGCGAGAGTGTTTTAGGTTGCTAGAAAAGACATTGGTGAGCAATCAGACCGCAGGTGACGAGAGTTGGTGCGGGTGAGTGTGAAGATATTGAACCCATTCGTTGATACTTATCTGCATCTCTAGGTCCAAACGAGAATTTAGGTATTTAGATTGTTAGATAAAGTTGTCGGCGCCACGAGAGTGGGTCGGTCTTATTTTTATGTTTGAGTTCTGGACCTGTGCTGAGTTAGATCCGGAATAGTTGCTAAAGTTTTCATCTCTGAATCACCGGCGAATTACCCTAATCTAGTGCTTTTTTTTTTATTAGTTTTACACCACTTTAATTTACTTGCAATTCGGTTACCAAACCAACTACATACTTTGTCTTAGCTTTATTTACAAATCTCATAATTTCATAGTGTAACCTTGGTCTCTGTGGATGCGATTCCTTATATACTACTGCGATTGTCTGTGCACTTGCAGAATTTATTTGGGTTAAAACTCTGTGTATCATCTATCTTACGATGCAGAGATGTCATTGGGCTTTCGATCCCAAAATCATTGGTATTATTCTACTTGAAGAAATAAACTTTTGATAAAATGTTATTCTGGTGCACTATGTGGCGATTGAGTCCTTTGTGTAAGGTTCATCACTCCTCTCCTTATGTCATCTTTGGAGAAACAAATTCGGATTTACATCGAAGCATCAGTAAGAAGGTTGTATAGGTTAAAGGAAACCTTATCCAAGTTCTGCCCATTGTTACATGGATTGTTTAGAACATCAAATTCAAGGTTTTCTAAAATGATATTGTTACTGAATGATTAGTATCCGTTTGTCTACTCTTCGAAAATTTTAGCGGAATCAATGGCTTTTGTAATGCGATGTGCAAGTAGAAGTGTTTATGAAGGAAAGAAGACCAAGCACAACTTTTGCATAAGAAGATCAATTTCCGGCAAGAAATGTAATGGGTTAATAACCCGTTTGCGAATAAGGTTTCGATAAAAAGCATCGATAATTCATTTGTTTGTTTTAATTGTCTTCAGTATATGGCACATATATTTGCTGATGTAATAATTTGTTTTCTGTAATTCTGTAATGACTTTGAATCTTTCGATTTGCTAAAAAAAATTTTGTTTAGGACTCTTGAATTTTTTAAGAAAATTGTTTAGAGCTCATCAACCGAGCAATATCTTACTAATCTACGAAAACTTTTGTTAACAAAACATAAAAAAAAAAGCATTTAGAAGATGTAAATGCTCCTTCTAATGCTCTTTCTCTATGCTATAAGATATGGCTTTTCCAAAACATTGGAGTTTTTAATTTTATAATAATTCTATATAATTATTTATTTAGTTGATAAGATATATATATATATATATAATTTGAAGATTAAAAATTTTATGTTTAATTTAGTATTTATCATTAGCTAAAATAATACACTGATAAATTATAATTTAATAAATATAAAATAATATATTTATATATACTTATATATATTTAATTTAATAAATTATAATTTTATATAAATTATTATATTAAAATTATTCTATTCAAAAATTTTAATTTTTAAAAATAAATTTTATACAAATAAATTTATTAAATTCCAATTTTATTAGCATAATATTTTAATTAAATTTAAAAATGTAAAAATATAAATATATTATTAATTATATAATTAAAATTATATTTATTTAATATATTTAAGAATTTATATATAGTTCAATTTTTTATATCTTTAACTTTTTTTTTACAATAATATGCTGATAAAATTATAATTTAATAAATGTAATTTAGATATTAATTTTTTTAAAACCTATGGTATAAATATGTATAATGTATTAGAATACATATAAATAAATATATTAAATATTTTTGTGTAATTTTATATGTAACTACTCACAACTCTTGCAATCACTTATGTTAATTAGATTTTACAGTTTCAGCTATATAATGTTTCTGCTCCTTACAGCTATTCCATCAAATGTCGTGCTAAACTTGATGAAAATTAAAATTAACCAAAAATCTAATCTTAAACTCGAAAATCTGATTGAGACATAAATTAACTTACGTAAACCTTATGGTCGGCGAAGTTATATTTATTTTGTTTATACAGCTTGGTTGGATGAAAGAGAAGAACCAAATACAGACACTTGACTTGGTAAATACATGAACTTCTTAGTCTACTTGGTAAGTCTCTTCCCTCTATATAATGGCAATGCAAATTCACACCAAACGTAGAGTCACATAACGGATAGTCTCTCTTTCCCATCAAAATCGTCTTATCATTTTTCTCATCTGCCTCTTCCATTTGGTAAGCCTCTCTACACTCCTGTTCTTTGTAAGGTTGGCTTTTGTGTGTTTTTTTCTTGCGTCCAGAACTGAGACACGGGTCTTCACTATTCAATCAATTTTTCTTAAATTTTATTATATTTAATGCTGAAGACACCCATATAATTGTGCAATGTGGATGGTCTTATGGTAGGTGAAGTTATATTTATTTTGTTTATACAGCTTGGTTGGATGAAAGAGAAGAACCAAATACAGACACTTGACTTGGTAAATACATGAACTTCTTAGTCTACTTGGTAAGTCTCCTCCCTCTATATAATGGCAATGCAAATTCACACCGAACGTAGAGTCACATAACGGATAGTCTCTCTTTCCCATCAAAATCGTCTTATCATTTTTCTCATCTGCCTCTTCCATTTGGTAAGCCTCTCTACACTCCTGTTCTTTGTAAGGTTGGCTTTTGTGTGTTTTTTTCTTGCGTCCAGAACTGAGACACGGGTCTTCACTATTCAATCAATTTTTCTTAAATTTTATTATATTTAATGCTGAAGACACCCACATAATTGTGCAATGTGGATGGTCTTATGGTAGGTGAAGTTATATTTATTTTGTTTATACAGCTTGGTTGGATGAAAGAGAAGAACCAAATACAGACACTTGACTTGGTAAATACATGAACTTCTTAGTCTACTTGGTAAGTCTCTTCCCTCTATATAATGGCAATGCAAATTCACACCGAACGTAGAGTCACATAACGGATAGTCTCTCTTTCCCATCAAAATCGTCTTATCATTTTTCTCATCTGCCTCTTCCATTTTGTAAGCCTCTCTACACTCCTGTTCTTTGTAAGGTTGGCTTTTGTGTGTTTTTTTCTTGCGTCCAGAACTGAGACACGGGTCTTCACTATTCAATCAATTTTTCTTAAATTTTATTATATTTAATGCTGAAGACACCCACATAATTGTGCAATGTGGATGGTCTTATGGTAGGTGAAGTTATATTTATTTTGTTTATACAGCTTGGTTGGATGAAAGAGAAGAACCAAATACAGACACTTGACTTGGTAAATACATGAACTTCTTAGTCTACTTGGTAAGTCTCTTCCCTCTATATAATGGCAATGCAAATTCACACCGAACGTAGAGTCACATAACGGATAGTCTCTCTTTCCCATCAAAATCGTCTTATCATTTTTCTCATCTGCCTCTTCCATTTGGTAAGCCTCTCTACACTCCTGTTCTTTGTAAGGTTGGCTTTTGTGTGTTTTTTTCTTGCGTCCAGAACTGAATTTTCATTTCAAAATATATGATTTTTGCAAAGATTGAGGTTTGAGATGTCCAGTTGTCTATCACGTCGAGATACAAATGAGTCACAGCGGGTAATGGATGTGCCTCAGCACCGACGATACCTCCCCATTAATCTGATAAAGCGCGGAATCTTTCGAACACTATGTCCACTAGGTTTCCGTGAAGCCGGAGCAGACACCGAATCTGACCCAGATTCGGTGTTTCTAATGGGAGACACCAAATCTGACCCAGATTTCTTTAAGAATATCAAAATTTCCGATATTTTCGCCTTACCTAAAAAGCATGAGCCAATGAGTCCTGAGATCTTTAGCGCATTAAGCGCAGGGAAGAAAGAATGGCGGGAGAAAGTGACAAGCTACGATAAGCCAATGGCATGTCTCGAAAGCTATCAAGGAGATTCTGTTCTTCACGTTGCTGCTGCTTGTGGTAATCTTGAAATAGTGAAGAAGATAGTCTCTGAATGCCCATGTCTTCTTCTGAAGCCAAACTCGAGGGGTCAGCTTCCGCTTCATGTGGCAGCTCGTGCTGGTCATCTAGCTGTTGTGAAGGCTCTTGTTGCGACATTAAAATTTGTCTCACATGAACTATCTGAAGAAGACAAGGAGAGAGTAAATGTCTATGCTAGCAAGGACAAAGATGGAAATACTGCTTTACACTTGGCCTTGAATATTGATTTGAAGATAGCTACTTTTCTGGTAGAGGCTGACCAGAAGACTTTGTTTCTTGCGAATAAAGATGAAAGATCTCCCTTGCTTATGGCAGTAGAAATTGCAAGTGCAGACATTCTGAAAAAAATGCTGAAGATTACAGACACTGATGGACATGCAGAGAGGAGGTCTAACAAAGATTCGCAGTTGGAAGGGAGGAAAGATCTAGTACACGTCGCTTTGAAGGCCAAGAATACAGGTTTTGTTCTGACTTTTAACCCATTAGCAGCTGTATTTTTTTTTCAATATTCCACCAGTTTTGAGACGGATGTTCCAAAGTATGCTAGTTATTCATATATTCCACATGTTTGAGCAGATGTCCTTAATGTAATTCTTGAAGCCTATCCACATCTTGAGAAAGAGCGAGATACAAAAGGAATGACTTGTCTTTCATTTGGAGCATCCATAGGGTTTTATGATGGAGTATGCAAGCTCTTACACCGGTCCCCAAAGAATGTTTACGTATGCAATGACGATGGATCCTTTCCAATCCACATTGCTGTAAAGAAATGCCATTGGAGGGTTTTCAGAGAGATTCTAGAACGTTGTCCAGATTCTTTATATTTGCTTAACAGAAAAGATCAGAACATTTTTCACATTGCAGCAGAGAGTGGGAAAGCTGCAAATTTTTTCTTCCTTTATTTCTGGAAGAATCATCTGACGGAGAAGCAAGATGTGGATGGGAATACACCTCTGCACCTGGCTACCATAAACTGGCGCCCTCGTACTCTTTTTTACCTTTCCTGGTTCAGTACGAGAAAAAGCAAGTACACACAAAACAATGATGGTTTAACAGCTCTGGATATTGCCGAGTCAACTATGCAGCCTAACTACATATTTCGAGAGGTATCTCCAACTTCCCACCATAATCTTACATAGAAACTATGAATTTTATGTATCTTCTCGACTATTTATAGGCCTTTTGCTCTTGTTTGGATTTCAGAGGATGACACTCATGGTGTTATTATACTTTTACGCATACTCATTACAGCCACGGATGCTTTTCAAAATGATAAAAATACCATCATCATATCCACCAGCTGGTGACAAAAACAAAGACTACATCAACATTCTTCTAGTGGTGGCTGCTCTTGTAGCAGCCGTAACGTTTGCTGCTGGATTTACCGTACCAGGTGGCTTTAACAGCTCTGGTCCAAACTCGGGCAGGGCAATTTTAGCTAGTAACAGCAAACTCGTCAAATTTATGATATTTGACATTCTGGCAATGCAAAGCTCCATCATGACGATATGTATTCTAATCTGGGCGCTACTGGGCGATCCAGCATTTGTTCACAGATCTTTAAATGTGGCCTTTCCATCGCTGTTTTTCTCTCTAATATGCATGTCGGCCGCATTCTATTGTGGCGTTTTGGTTGCATTTGCGCATGTTAAAGGGCTTGCGATCTTCACCAACGTTACATCTGCGATTTTCTTCTTTATAATGCTCATTCTCCTTGGTCCTCATGTTTCTCTACATATACCTGGCAGTTCTCTTCTCTTGGGTCCCTATTTCATGCTATTTTTAATGCTTGTCGATGAAAGCAGCGATGAGTCGGCTTCTGTTGTGAAGATCTCAAGTAAAAATCCCATCGAAAAGAAAGAAAGTACTTAAGGGAGAGCTCTCTTTTCTCATTATGTAATGGAGTGTTTCGATTCAGTCAGTACTTGTTAAATTTTACATTTCGTTTCTATTTCTTTCCTTGCTGTTGTTTTGCTTGTCGTTCTGACTAATCAAAGAAATAATAGGGCACTGTTGTGGTTTGGTTTGCTTGTTGTGATTTTATTTGCTTATCTTATATTTTACTTTATTTTAAGACAATTTGTTCCGACAATTTTTTTTTTTGAATATTATGTTAAATTATATTCAAGAAAATAACCTTTTTACAACAAGTGTATCAGATTTTGAATGAAAAAAACAGAGTTCTATAATTGAAACATTGATGATGGTTGCCTCGTTAAAACTCAAATCCGGAAAATCCAATTGGGACAAAACCGGATTTGGGAAAAAGAGTACAAACCATCACCAATAGAGCAGAAAATTTTGAAATAAGTGCCTAAAACTGAAGAGGCAGATATCCAAATTTGTTTGAACCAGATTTGTTTGAATGTGTAGATCATCTTCTTGTTACAAACCAAAGCATTAAATTTTCATTAGAAGTCGTTGATGATGGATCCTGGATTGATGAAAGACGATTGCGGACGATCCGGTCTATACTCCTGTTTATGCAGCTCGGTTGAACCGGGACTTCACCATGGCTTCTTCTATTGTGTTCTCTCCAACTGGTATATATAGATGCTTGAAAAACATATCTCATAATGAATCTAGGTGTGCAGCTCAGAGTTTGGTCAGACAGCATAGCTAGAATGTCGCTAAAGCTACTGGTATATCTATGATCAAGAATCCCTCTTGTAAGATTGTCCCATACTTGTGAAGCATAGCTACAAGTGAAGAAGAAGAGATGATCACGAGTTTCAATTGGGTCTTGATAGAAAACACACTTCGGATCAACTCTCACATTCCACATCATCATTTTATCTCCCGTAGATAATCTATCTTGCACCGCTAACCAAACAATAAAAGAGTATTTGGGAGTTGCATTAGGAAACCACACTCCCTTATACCATTGTTTAGGCTGAAACACTTCTCGAACCTGATTCCATGTATCCTTTGAAGAAACTTTTGATGTAAATTTCCCTCCTGCGCCTCGCCATAAAGAAATATCCATACTCTGGTTAGGACCCCTAAGTCGAATTTTCTCCAGCTCTGTTTCGACAAGATTTAGAGTCTCCATTCTATGTCGCCTTCTTCGGTGAGTGGCTAGAGCCTCTGCTACAGTTGCTGAAGCCTTTATACCCAGATCAATATATCCACGATCACCTAGAATGTCATGGATTCGTCCTAAGCTGCACCACCTAGTGAACCAAAAAGAAGTTTGAGCACCGCTGTTTATTTCCACTTGGTGAAACTCCTTGACTTGTGGTTGATATTTAAGAAGCTTTTTCCACATCCACGATCCCAGACTTGTGGTCTCACTTACCGACCAGAAAGACCCATATCGAATTAAAAACCGATGTATCCAATTAACCCATAATGAAGTTGTACCCGATACAAGCTGCCAGATTAACTTGTAACAAATCATTTTGTTGGCATCAAGTAGAGATTTCACCCCTAGTCCCGCTCTTCGGTCTACATACTTTTTCCATGAAACCTTCGCTTTTCTCGTGTTTAACTCTGGTCCCGACCATAGAAATGCTGCACTGATCTTTTCAATCTCCTTAATGCATGCACTTGGAAGGCGGAAAGCAGACATCTAGAAAGTTGTTAGACTTGCAATCATAGACGTGAGTAATTGAAGCCTTCCTGCAAAAGAAAGGAACCAATTTTTCCAAGTATTTATTCTCGCTTTGATCTTCTCAAGTAGTGGCAAGCAATCTGCTAGCGACATTCTTTTAGTCATTAGTGGTAACCCCAAGTATCTAACCGGCAAAACTCCACTATCAAATGGAAACCGATCAAGTATAAGTTCCCTAATCACCGGAATAATACCAACCATAAACAAAGTAGACTTTTCAAGACTAATGTTCAAACCCGAGCCTGCAGCAAACTTCTTAAATACCTCCAGAATCCCTTCCATTGATCGTGATTTTCCATCAGCAAAAACTATTATATCATCCGCAAAACATAAGTGAGTAAGCTTCACATTTTTACACTTTGGATGATAACCAAACCTTCCTTCCCTGGCTGCTTTATCCAGCATCATATAGAGAACATTCATACTTATTACAAAGAGATATGGAGATAGGGAGCAGCCTTGTCTTAGACCCCGTTCACTGCGAAAAAAACCAGCTAGTTCTCCATTTACCTGAACCGAGAAAGATGGAATCGAGATGCATAAGTTTATCCAATGTATAAACTTTGTCGGAAATCGCAAAGCTGTTAGAATGTTCAGCAAAAAATCCCATTGGACAAAGTCAAAAGCTTTAGCAATATCAATCTTCATAGCACATCGTGGTGATACATTTTCCTTGTGATAGTCTTTGACTAACTCCGAGGCAAGTAACAAATTCTCCATCAACAGCCTGTCTTTGATGAAAGCGGATTGATTAGGTGCAATGAAACTCAGAAGTAGTTTTTCAGCCGGTTTGCGATAATCTTTGAAATTTCCTTGTACATTACATTACAACAGGAAATTGGCCTATAATCCTTCATCTTCTTAGCTCCAGTTATCTTCAGTATCAAGGCCAAGATCGTTGAATTTAATCCCTTGGGAAAGAAACCATGTATAAAGAAAGATTGTATTGCCACAGTAAAATCTTTCCCGATGACTGGCCATGCCTCTTTGAAAAACTCAACAGTGTAGCCATCTGGTCCAGGGGACTTATTAGTAGGCATTGAAAACAGAACTTGTTTAATTTCATTCTCCAGCACCTCTGATATTAAGTGTGCTCCATCCTCCTCAGAACAACGAAAAGATAGGAGTTCACCAATAAAATCAACCGAGAAACTTACATAGTTCACTGGTTGGCCTGTCAATAATCCATTGAAAAACTGAACAGCCTCTGTTTTGATTTCCTCCTGACTAGAGAGTCGCACACCACCCTGGGTTTCAATCTCCTTAATTAAGTTTCTTGCTTGTCTTTCCCTTATCGAGTTATGGAAAAAGCGATTGTTCTTATCTCCAACTTTCAACCAGTGAAGTTTGGATTTTTGCCTTAGAAAATTTTCTTCTAATACAGAGATTTTTTCCCATCAATCATAAGCTATAGACTCTGCATTAACAGCTTGTACATCCAAATTTTTCAAGGAATTAATTTGACAAGTGCATAAATTATCATAGGCTTCAGATGCTCTACGAGATATATCATATAATTTATTTCGACTCAATTGGCGGAGGATTGGCTTCAGCTGCTTTAACTTCTTTGATAACCTAAACAGAGCTTAAGTCGAGTGAAATAGAGGCTCTGTTTCAGACCAAAAAGACTCCATTTGTTGCTTAAACTCAGGCATGGCTGCAATTGCATTTGTGAACTTGAACGGACCCCTTGGCTTCAATATTTCTCCCTGTAGAATAATTTTTCCGCGTAGATAATCTGAGCATCCTCCCGAGTCAAACACACAGTATGAGTGTTGTTTTATCTGCAACCAAGCACCATTTATCAGCGCACGGTCCAGTTTTTTGCAGATTAGACCATTCTCCCTCTTGTTGCACCATGTAAATCTTGGACCATGTTGAGCCATGTCTAAGAAAGAACAACGACGAATCACTTCTTGGAACTCTCGCATACCCTGCATAGCAGAGGGTGAAAAGCGGGAATTTGAGTGCTCCTCAACGTCAAGAATCTCATTAAAATCTCCACAGCACAGCCATGGTTTCCTTCTTAACCATGCAGAATTTTAATGCTGAATGATGTCTCGCCAATTATTATATCTTAGCTATAAGATACGGTATCTATAACTGTTTGTTGCTATATTTGTTACTTAGTTTTAGGACAACTTGTTCCGACAATTACATCTTAGCTATAAGATACGGTATCTGTAACTGTTTACTTTATTTTAAGACAACTTGTTCCGACAATTACATCTTAGCTATAAGATACGGTATCTGTAACTGTTTACTCTATTCCTGGCATCTAATGCAACAGTAATAGCAATGTTAAGCTTAGATTAGTAAGAGCAGGTGAGGAAACTTACGTGACAGCTATGAAAATTGATGTTAAGCTTGCTCTAAGCTCAGTGGACGATCGTGGCAATACACTGCTTCATCTTGCTGCGGCAGCGGGTCACACCAGCCTAGTGTGTTATATACTCTATGCGTTCCCAGGTCTGCTAATGAAGTCAAATCTGATGAGCAAAGTTGCTCTCCATGTTGCAGCAGGTGCAGGGAATCTTGATGTTGTCGAGGCTCTAGTTAGTTTCATTAAAGATGTACCTTATAATAAGCCAGGTGCTGAAAAAAAGATATATTTTGCTAAGAACATAAACCAAGACAACACTTTGCATTTTGCCTTAAGAGGGAAACATATGGAGGTGGCTTATTGTTTGGTCTGTGCAGAGCAAGGTTTTTCTTATGTTGCGAACAAGGATGGGCTTTCTCCCTTATACTTAGCTGTTGAAGCTGGACAGGCAGATCTTGCGTAATAAATGTGGCAAAATTCAAATAATGGATCAAGTAGCACATGTAATTTAGCTTCAAAGGTGGGAGGAAGATCCATAGTACATGGGGGTATGAAGGCTAAGCGAAAAGGTGTTCTTTCGACAAACCTTGTGTACTCCTTTAAGTTTCTTGTTCAAGTTATTTATAATGCCAAAAACTTTTTAAGCAGATATCCTTGCTGCTATACTTAGTGAAGATGCGATTCTTATAAACTTGAGAAATGAAGGAAGGACGTGTCTTTCTTTTGGAGCATCTATAGGATATTATGAAAGGTTTAGCTATCTGTTACACAAAGCTCTAGACAGTGTTTATGTGAGCGATGATGATGGCTCTTTTCCGATTCATATGGCAGCGGAGTATGGCCATATCAAAATTCTTGAGGCAATTCTTAAACGTTGTCCAGACACACTTGAGTTGCTTGACAGAGATGGCCAAAATATTCTTCATGTTGCAGCAAAGAATGGAAAACTCGAAGTCATCAAGTTTATCCTACGAGATTATATGGATAAGAACAAGGAAAAGTTGATTAATGAAGAAGATGTGAATGGATATACACCATTGCATTTGGCCACCAAATACTGGCACCCTAAAGTTGTGAGTATGCTTACTTGGGACGACAGAGTTGACCTGAAAACACTGAGCCATAGCGATTTCACAGCTCTAGATGTCGCTGAGGAAAACATGGATTCGAGCTACATATTTTTTGAGGTATGGTGTGTAACTTTTCATTATAAAGCTGTAATGCTTATGTATGTATCTAATTTGCTTTATTTGGGATACTACAGAGGTTGACTTGGATGGTTTTGGTATCTGCTGGTGCACCAAGAGGTCCCAAACTGATAATATCCACTCCAGTTACAGAAAACCCAGATGGTGGAAAGTACAAAGATTGGGTCAATACTCTTCTATTGGTGGCAACTCTTGTAGCCACTATGACTTTCACTGCTGTATTTAGATTTGTGTGATGATTTAGATTGTTAGATGGACAGTTTTGAAGCTTATCTAGATAGAATTGAGGCACAGAGGTCAACAGTTTGATATAAAAACATCTTATGGTCACTCAGTTCACAAGATTTTTATGTTTGTATAATTCAGCCCATGGATAGAGCAATAAGAACATGATATTGTAAGTTGACTGTTATTCTGTAACCAATAACAATTCTTGATGTTTCAGTTTATCCAATGCATATATGCAGTTAACTTTGATAAACCAAGGGTAGATCATGTGAACTTCGAAAGAGTACTGAAATAACTCAAGGTTCTTTGTCTTCCTAATGCTTCAATCTGTTTCCCTACTTCCTTTACCGAGTTTAATGAACTTTTGAGAGAACATTCTTGATTCTCAACTAGTAACAGGTTAATAAATCAAATTGCTGAACCTTGATTCTCATGCTTGCTGTCAATGGATCTTCGTTTCCAATCTGATGGAGAAAGCTTCTACTATCAGTCTATCACCATCCCACCACAAGTTTTATTTTCTCCATTAGATTGGAAACGAACGTCTGTATCTGTAATAAGGATCCAATGCAATTTTTTTAATGAACATGTTAGATATTTCTTCTGATTATTATAAGTCTTCTTGTTCCCAGAGTTGCATGTTACTTTAACACACACCAGCTGTAGCTGTTTACTGCTAGATTTCTTGTTTAGTTTTCAAAATATCTAAAGCATGGACAGGCAACAAGTCCAAGATTTGTATTTGTACAAGATAATCCATAAGCATCTACTATCAGTATGAATGTCATTATACTTCTGAAGATTCCCAGAGTTTCAGAGTTACAAGCATAAACTCTCAGCATCCTGTAGGAGGTCAAACATATATCATTAAGGAAGAGGGGTCTATACCTCAGGTTTGAATGTTCAACAGCTCCTAGTCTACTTATCATTTTTCTTGATCCTGACACTTATAGGTCAGTGGTTATGGGTAAGGTGCAAGACTTTGAAAAAGTTATGCAGCAGAATGAAATTCCTGTTCTTGATCAGGTCACTTTTGAGGGGAATACGATCCTGCACCTTGCTGCTATTTATGGTCATGACCAACTAGTGAGGCGTATCCTTGAACATGAGCTAAACGTTCTTAGAAGTTGGAACCCTAACTTAAATGGTAACTTCGTTTCGAATTTCTCTCATTATCAGACTCTTCTGGTGAGAAAAAACTACAAGGGAGACCTTGCTCTCCATGTAGCAGTTTGATGCAGATTTCACTAAGTAACAGAAAGACTCAGGATGAGAAGGAGGGTTTCAACGGGGTGGAATTAAAATGATCAAACAGCAATAAGGGAGGACACATGGAAGGTGACGATTTAATCTGGAGAATAAAAGTTGTTGAAGCTGTTATATAAGAAACGGAACTTGTAAAAATTGATTCATTCGAAAAAGTTATTAAACAAAATTGTTGTTCGATTGATTCTGTAATTTTGCCATTGAAGAGCTTGGGAAGCTTGATTTGGTAATTCGTCTACCTGTATCTCTATGAACAGCTATACGTTTGAATCGGAAATAAGAAAAGTTTGATTTCAATCTGTTTGATCTTGTTTTGATTTCTTTGAATTGATTTTCCGTCATTAAAGGTATCAGAGCTCAATCGAACCTCGGAATAAACAAAAATGGTGGAAACCAGATCGAATGCGAATTTGAGAGATTCGGAAGTATGTGATTTGGAAGAAACTTTGAGCTTAAAGCTCGAATTGAAATTTGAATCAATGATTGACAAAAAGAATCAGGAACTGAAAGATGAGCTGTTACAAGCAATCAAATCAATGAGCTCGATGTCGGTTTCTGGTAATGGAGATCCAAATACAAATCGGAACTCACCGGCGGCATTAAGATCACAAGATTCAAACTACAATCAAGATCAAATGCGGAATGGACGATCTAATGATCAAGGAACATATTCAGGCCTTACGCGTTTGGGGAAGGTGGATTTTCCTCGATTCAACGGTGAAAGGTACAACGAATGGTTATTCAAAGCTGAGGAATTCTTTGTCATTGATCGAACACCATATGATATGAGGATACAAATTGCAGCCTTACATTTTGATAGTCATGCATCTACATTTCATCAGTCTCTTGTACAATCTGCTTATGAGGGAATGCTAACAATGGATTGGGAAGCTTATAAGATGTTGTTGAAAGAGAGGTTTGAGGATGTATTAGATGATCCCATAGCAGAATTGAAACAGTTACAAGAAACCAATGGGATAGTTGATTATCATGAACGTTTTGAACTCATTAAAACAAGATTGAATTTGAGTGAAGATGTGTTGATGAGTGCATATTTGGCAGGTCTAAGAATAGATACTCAAATGCATGTCCGGATGTTCCAACCAAGATCGGTTAGGCAGCTGTGAATTGGTCTACAAGAAAGAATGTTAACACCTCAGTGCATCCAAAGAGTTATATTCAGTATAAGAAAGATGGGGATAACAAAGGAGGGAATATGCATATAACAAAGAACAGTACTGTGGTGCCAAAGAAATTTTTGTTACAAGAGGAGATGAGTGATAGAAGATCAAAGGGTTTATGTTATCATTGTGATGAGAAGTATACACCGGATCACTATTTGAAACATAAGACTCAGCTATATTCTTTGGAAATAATGAGGAAGAGGAAGAATTTTTGGATGCAGAACAAGACAGTGAAGAAGAGGAGGTAAGACCCCAAGTTTCTGTAAATGCTATATCTGGAGTATCTGACTTTAGAACAATGAAAATAAGGGGAGTTCATAAGAAGAAGAATATTTTTTTGTTGGTAGACTCTGGATCTACACACAATTTTATTGATGAAAAGGTTGCTGTGAGATTGGGATGCCAAACAGAAACTGGAGGTTTAACTAGAGTTGAAGTAGCCGATGGAAGATTTTTGTCAGTGAAAGGTCTGGTGAAGAAATTTCAATGGGAGATCAGACATTATACTTTCCAAGCTGACTTTATGATAATTCCATTAGGGAACTGTGATGTAGTTCTTGGTATTCAATGGCTGAAGACATTGGGTCCTATTACATGGGATTTTAATTCTTTGGAGATGGGCTTTATAATGGAAAAACAGAAAATATTGCTTCGAGGCATTAAACAAGGCTCAATAAGGGAAGTTAAGTCTATGAACTGGAGGAAAAAGCAAGAAGATCAAGCTCAGTTATCAATGATTTTTGTTAAAACATGGGAGACAGAATAAGAGATGGCATTATATTCGTTGACAAATAATGCAGAAAATGCAGAAAATGTTTCCAAGATAGAAGAGCTTACAGGGCAGTTTGATGATATTTTTGAGGAACCAACTGCCTTACCTCCATTCAGGGACAACCATAACCACAAAATACCATTGATGGAGGGTTCAAATCCAGTGAACCAGAGGCCTTACAGGTATGCCTTACACCAAAAAAATGAAATAGATAAAATGGTTAAGGACTTACTTGTTAGTGGAACTATACAGCCTAGTTCTAGTCCTTATGCTTCACCGGTGGTTTTGGTTAAGAAAAAAGATGGAACATGGCGTTTATGTGTAGACTATAGAGCCTTGAACAATATGACCATTAAGGATAGATTTCCTATTCCGTTAATAAAGGACCTTATGGATGAATTAGGAGGATCTAAGGTTTACTCTAAGATTGATTTTAGAGCCGGGTATCATCAGGTTAGAATGGAGAAAGAGGATATCCATAAAACGGCTTTTAAAACACATAATGGTCACTATGAATACATTGTTATGCCCTTTGGTTTAACAAATGCACCGGCAACTTTCCAAGGTCTTATGAATGCAGTTTTCAGAGATTACTTAAGGAAGTTTGTGCTGATTTTTTTTGATGATATACTGATTTATAGTCAGTCAATGGAAGTGCATATTCAACATTTGCAGACAGTATTCCAGTTGATGAGGGAAAATAATCTCTATGCTAAGAGGAGTAAATGTTCTTTTGCCACAGAGAAGGTGGAATATCTAGGACATTACATAGAGTCTAAAGGGATATCAACAGATCCAAACAAAATCAAGGCAGTGTTAGATTGGCCAGTTCCTAAGACTTTGAAACAGCTGAGGGGATTCCTGGGGTTGACAGGCTATTATAGAAGATTTGTGAAAAAATTTGGTGCTATTGCTAGGCCTCTAACAGTTTTGACAAAAAAAGATGCATTCTGTTGGAACAGTGAGGCTCAAGAATCATTTGAACAACTCAAGAAGGCTTTATGTGAGGCACTAGTATTAGCTCTGCCAAGATTTGATAAGATGTTTGTGGTTGAAACGGATGCTTGTGGTCAAGGCATTGGGGCTGTATTAATGCAAGATGGGCATCTTTTAGCATATATTAGCAGACATTTAAAGGGGAAGCAGAGGCATTCAAATATTCATGGATACAGTTTATAAACTACATGGATCGAGATCAATAGTAAGTGATAGAGAATCCATATTCCTCAGTGAATTTTGGAAAGAATTATTCACCTTACAGGGAGTCTCTCTGCAGTTTTCTACTGCATATCACCCTCAATCCGATGGACAAACAGAGGTGGTGAACCGAGGTTTGGAGACTTACTTAAGATGTATGTGTAGCGACAGACCTACTATGTGGAGTAAATGGCTTTCCTTGGCTGAATATTGGTATAACACTAGCTATCATTCATCCATTAGAATGACCCCATATGAAGCGGTATATGGTCAAGTTCCTCCAGTTCATTTACCGTATCTACCTGGAGAGACTAAAGTGGTGATGGTTGCAAAGACATTGGAGGAAAGGGAGCAAATGATCTTAATACTAAAGTTTCATCTCTTGCGTTCTCAACATCGTATGAAGCAAATGGCTGACCAACAGAGGACTGAGAGAGTACTTGACATAGGGGAGTACGCGTATCTCAAGTTACAGCCGTATAGACAGCAGTCTGTGGTCATGAGATCTAACCAAAAGCTAGCTCCTAAGTACTATGGACCGTATAAAGTGATTGATAAGTGTGGATCAGTAGCCTATCGCTTGGAACTACCTGCAGGCTCTTAGATACATCCAGTCTTCCATGTATCTCAGTTGAAAGTTTTGGTGGGGAATGTTCATAGGCAACACAAATTACCTTCGATGATGACAGATGTATTGGTTAAGGAGCCGGAAGTGATATTAGAAAGGAAGTTGGTGAGACGCCATAACAGGCCTGTGACTATGGTTTTGGTCAAATGGGTTAACCAAACAGTAAAGGAGGCCACATGGGAGTTGTTGTTTGATCTGCAGCAAAAGTATCCTCACTTTGAAACTTGTGGACAAGCTTCTGTGGGCAGGGAGGATTTGATGCAGATTTCACTAAGTAGCAGAAAGACTCGGGATGAGAAGGAGGGTTTCAACAGGGTGGAATTAAAATGATCAAACGGCAATAAGTGAGGACACGTGGAAGGTGACGATTTAATCTGGAGAATAAAAGTTGTTGAAGCTGTTATATAAGAAACGGAACTTGTAAAAATTGATTCATTCGAAAAAGTTGTTAAACAAAATTGTTGTTCGATTGATTCTGTAATTTTGCCATTGAAGAGCTTGGGAAGCTTGATTTGGTAATTCGTCTACCTGTATCTCTATGAACAGCTATACGTTTGAATCAGAAATAAGAAAAGTTTGATTTCAATCTGTTTGGTCTTGTTTTGATTTCTTTGAATTGATTTTCCGTCATTACAGTTGCTGCAGGAGGAGCTGATTGTTGACCTTCTTATTGAATCTCTAAGACGGCTTCCGCAAGATAGAAATATCGTGCTTGGATCAGAGCAGATAACACTTGGAAATATTTTCAGAGTTTATAACAGTGATGGGGATACTGCTTTGCACCTCGCCCTGAAAGGAAACCATGTATCTGTTTCTTTGCAACTTGTTCGTGAAGATCAGAGCACTTGCTTTCTTCTGGATAAGGAGGATGTATCTCCATTGTACATGGCGACTGAAGCTGGACATGTTGCACTTGTGGAGCATATGTTACAGGGTTTGGATGCAAGCTTTGTTGGGAAGTCAGTTTTGTATGCTGCAGTGAAAAGTCAGAATCATGGTCAGTTTTATACATCTTTATCCAGTGAACTTGATCTTTTTTTCCTATGAAAAAAAGTCTTAAAAATCCTTTTTTTCTTACTGTCAAGGCAGATATACTGACAGCTGTATTGGAGAGTGACTCAGACCTATTAGACTCGAGGGATGAAGATGGAAGAACTCCACTTGCCTTTGCAGCATCCATTGGATATGACATTGGAGTGCAGCATATGCTAACCAGATTTTCAAGTTCTATGCAGATTGCTTACAGTAAGAATGAAGATGGTTCTTTCCCCATCCACTCGGCTTGCATTGCTAGTTGCACCTCAGCCCTCAAGGTGATCATAAATCACCATCCAGACACAATAGAGATGCTTAACTCACAGGGTCAAAACGTTCTTCATGTCGCTGCTGAAAACGGGAATGCAGGAGCTGTTGGCTATCTGCTCAGAAAAGCTGAGATCAAAAGGTTAATCAATGAACAAGACGTAGAAGGAAACACACCGTTACATTTAGCCAGCATAAATTTTCATCCCAAGGTTGCAAGTCTCTTCATACATGATAATAGAGTTGACTTGAAAATACTAAATTACAAAGGGTTCACCACTTTAGATGCAGCTGAGGATCATATGGCAACGACTCCTTCACTCCAACAGGTTTGGCCTGCTTTTATACGCCATTGGATCTATTTGTACACATTTTCATTGTATCTGAAGCTGTTGACATCACTGAACATATTCTATGGTTAACATCACTGAACATATTCTATGTTATACCTATTTCCAGTGGTTGATATGGGTGGCATTGGTGTCTGCCGGTACCAGTAGAGCTCCACGAGTTCATCTGAAAGCAGACGTTCCTGGTCCTACGACAGATGAGGACTTGATACTAAAAATTCACAAGGATAGAATAAACACTCTCCTTGTGGTGGCAACACTGGTGGCTACAATGGCTTTTGCTGCAGGCTTGAGTGTGCCACCAGGTTACAACAGCGCAGAGTTCACGTCAAATGTCAAACATTCTTTCAGAGAATCTGCATTTCATGCTTTTTTATCTCCAATAGCGCTGCCGTCTATAGTGCTGTTATATCGACAGTTGCTCTTATAGGGACACAATTGGCTGACCTGAAATGCATGCTGACAACCTTCAAGTTTATTGTGCCGCTTCTGGGGTTTTCTAATATCGCCATGTCTTTGGCTTTTGTTGCTGGCTTATACCTGGTCTTGGGACAGCATCATTGGCTTGCTATATTTGTCTTGGCTTCAGACGGCTTCTATCTCATGGCTCTACTTCTGCTCATCATTCCTTACGCTTCACCTTATACGTTTAGTCCGCTACTCTTCCGCTATTTTTTGCGGTTTCCCTTTTCTGTGTTGGTTTTCTTTGCATACTGGAGGGATGGCATTGACGGGGAATGCTCGTCGCGAGTTTTCCGTTGGTCATTTCTTGGTTAAAGATCAAGACTTCAAAAATGATCAGTTTCCTTTGTCTGGATTTGTTCAAAGCTTTGAGTTTGAATTCTGCGGTGCTGGTCGTAGGTGAATTAGTTTCAGGAAGTTTGCCTTGGAAATCAAATTATATCTGTCCTATGACTTTTAAAACGTTTTCTTATGTTGAAGACTTGCAACTTTTGTTTCGGTGGTATTATTCTCTTTTCAAATATTGGAGCTGAAAAATTTTTACTTAGAAAAATTATCAATTACTGTATGGTTTGAAGCCTCTGTGACTTTGAGTCCTAATTTATGGATTCTTCCCGCTTAAAAAGCAACACAGGGTGTTATTAATTCAAAACAGAAAGCTCTGATGCAGTGTACATTGACGCATACAGTTCTTTACAAATCAAGAAGTTGTTTAGTTGTTTACGCATGTTTAGTCATTATTGTTGCCATTGTCACCAGCAGCCATAAGCATAAGAAATAAGGGTAGTACAAGATACGTCGAAGAAAGGGTTGGGTATAAGTATATGGAGACACATAAGGAACAAGGAGCAACAACAAAAACAAAAGGAAGATGGCACCAATGCCCAAAATGAAATAACCAAGCAAAGGGAGATGGGTTACTGTAGCATACGTGCCCGCCATAAACGCTATCGACATTGTTGTGAGCGAAAGCCCGAGAAATGGAAGTGCGATGTTAAAGGCTTTGAGTATGAGAGAAAGATCACCGAGCTGTGCCCAAATGAGAGAAAGTATTGTTATGATGGAAGAGTACATCGCCATTGTGTCACATGCAAGAAAGACTTGGAAAGCTGTTTTCTTGGCCAAAGTGGCCATTCCCAAGTTGGGAACAGAGCCGTCATAACCACCTGGTAATGTGAATCCTGCAGTAAAAGTCATGGTGGCTACAAGAGTTGCAACCAACATAAGAGTATTGACTCGATCTTTGTACTTTACACCATCTGGCTTCTTAAAAGATCTAAGATTTTCTGAAACTGGATTGGAACCTCTTGGTGCACCAGCATTGATTAAAGCCATCCAAGTCAACCTCTGTATATACAGCATACAAGGATTAGTATGGAAAATTTCTATAAACATGGTAATATTGCGGGAGACATCTTTCTCATATTACCTGATGAAATAAGTAGCTTGAATCAATATTCTCCTCGGCAACATCTAAAGCTGTGAAACCATTGTTGTTTGTTTTTTGCAGTTCAACTCTGTGGTCCCAAGTAAACATACTCACAAGTTTAGGGTGCCAGTTTTTGGTGGCTAGATACAACGGTGTGTTTCCATTCATATCTTGTTCGTTAATCAACCTTTTCTTGTTCGTGTCCTTATAACATCTTAGGATAAACTTGATGACTTCAAGTTTCCCATGCTTCGCCCCAACATGGAAAATAGTTTGACCGTCTCTGTTAAGTAACTCAAGTGCCACTGGACAACGCTTAAGAATTTCCTCAAGAATTTGAACATGACCATACTTGGCTGCCATATGAATTGGAAATAAGCCATCATCATCGCTGACATAACCTTGTCTAGATCTTTGTCCAAAAGATAGCAAAACCCTTCATGATATCTTATGGATGCTCCAAAAGAAAGACAAGTCCTTCCTTCATCTCTCAAGTTGATAAGACTTGCATCTTTACTAAGTATAGCAGCAAGTATATCTGTTTAAGAAGATATTTTTGGGATTAAAAGTAGCATGAACAAGAAACTTATATAGGTGTAGATATGTTTTGTAGAAATTAACAACAAACCTTTCCTATTAGCCTTCAATGCTGCATGTACTATGGATCTTCCTCCAACCTTTGAACTTAAATCATTTGTTCCGTGACACATTGTTTTCACTAGATCTGCTGACCAGCTTCAACAGCAAGATACAAGGGAGAAAACCCATCGCTGTTCGCAACAAAAGACAAAGATTTTTCTGCAGAGACCAAATATGAAGCTACCAGCTTATGTTTCCCTTTTAAGGCAACATGCAAAGCAGTGTCTTGGTTTTTGTTCTTAGCAAAATATATCTTTTTTGCAACACCTCGGTCATTACAAGATATATCTTTTATGAAATCAATTACATTCAATACAACATCCAGATGGCCTTCTCGTGCTGCCACATGGAGAGCAACTTCACCCATCAGATTTGACTTCATTAGCAAACCTAGGCATTCATTTATTATATAGCGCACCAAGCTTGCGTGGCCCGATGAAGCAGCAAGATGAAGCATTGTATTTCCACTATCGTTCACTAAGGTTGGAGGAGCAAGCCTAATTTTATCTCTCAGGTACCTGTCATTACCTGCTCTTACTGCAGCCATTGTCTTTGGATCCATTGATATAGTTTCACTGGATTCGTCGAAGAGAGTGGACAAATCGAAAGAATATGCGGACCTGACATCGTTTCTTGGTAATGGTATATCCGGAAAAAAATACCGAAATGCTTGCTACTCGTCGATCCAAGTCCACATCAGGCCTGCCCATTAATAACTCAACACCTGAAAATATTTCTAGCTGTTATAACAGTGAACCCAATGAAATTTTATCGTTTATACTGTATGAACCATTTGTGGAGTGAAGAATTAATACAAGTAAAGAAAAATACAGACCAGTTTTGTTCTGTTTCCACGGAAATTTGCTTAGCGCGTAAAGATTTGAAAGATAGTACTTATTTTTTTGTCAAGAAAAGATTGCAAATTTATCACCCCAGAAAATTTGCATATTCCTCTGGGACCGAGACAGGAATATATAGACATGGCTTTTTCTCGTCAATATGGACATTGAGAAGTCCTTAATCAATAAAATAATCCCCAATTTATGTTTAATTGATAGAGCCATCAATCTCGATGCAGCTTTTGATATACGAAAGGCTACTTGGAAATGACGTGATCTATAATTATTTCAACTAGCTAAACAATATTAACATACAGCTTGCATTTTTGATAAACAAGCATGCAACATGATGGACAACAATACTTTTTTTATTAGTCTAACGTGAGAATGACTGACTATGTTGGAAAAGTTGACCAACAACTTTGGTAAGTTGTTGGTTTCCACTAAAATTCGCTTAGCGCGTAAATATTCGAAGATTGTAATTTATCGACCGGAAAATTGCATATATATTTTTTGGAGAAAATATCTTTTTTAACTTTGAATGTGTCAGATGCTGACACTTTAAACTTCAAACATTAAATTTCGAAGATATTACACTAACACTTTAAAATACGTAAATAGTTTTCAACGGATTTTTAACGGTTACTAGAAAATCCGTCAGAAATTGTTTGACAAATTACCGACATAATTATTTTATCGAAAATAGCCCAGTTCTGTTCTGATCGATTTGATCCTGATTTTGACATACAATGTTCGTGAAAGAACTCCTTCAAAACCGATTATTATTTACTTGAAAACGTTTAATCGTCGATTGGTGGCGTTAGATGATTAAACGTTTTCAAGTAAATAATGATCGGTTTTTATTCAAAGTTTCAAAATGTATTCAAAAACAACCCGAACAACGAGATTCCGTGAGAAAAAGTGAGAATCGGATAGCATGTTTTAGTTCTTACCAACCTCCTTCTTCTTCTTCGGTGGCTTGGAATTGCTGAGGATGGCTTCACGGTTGTTGAGACCGACAGTGGCTTCACGGCGTTTCTTCTTCACCATCTTCCTATGTTTCTTCCTCTTCTCCTTTTCTTTTTCTTTCTTCCCCTTCTCTGCGATCTCCTTCTTCTTACTCGCCTTTTCCTTCTCCAGCTTCAACTCCAAGCCACTGTCGTAGTCCTCCTCAAACATTGCCGGAAAAAAATTGTTGAACAACATTGACAGAAAGCCAAGATCTGGTGGAGTTGTGCGCAAGCCGATCATTTTTATTCAACAAACAACGTGATTAAACAGCTAGCGGTTTCTCTCTGATTTCTCAATTTTTTTGTTTTCTTTTTGATGATATTTTTGGAATGATTTCTTATTTCTGAAGCTTCGTTGTTGATTCCGGGAGCCGAACGAAAGCAACATGAGACTAGAACAAACATGAAGTTGAGAAGAAGGTAATGAAACGTCTTTGCAAGCTCCGGTGAAGATATCTCAATCGTTGATAAAAGTTATGGTCTCATATTTTTTCATTTGTTTCATATGTTACTATTATTAAATAGATATTCACTGAAATTTCTATCAAGATGCGGGGATAGCTCAGTTGGGAGAGCGTCAGACTGAAGATCTGAAGGTCGCGTGTTCGATACACGCTCACCGCATTTGATTTTATTTTTCTTTCTGTAAAGATCAATGATAAAACGACGTCATTTTGAAGAACAAAATACCAAAGTGGCAGAAACGGGTCCTAAGAAGCCCATTAACAAGCCCACTACATATACCACCGCCTTTGCCTCCGAGCCAACTGTTTCATCCACCCCTTTATATTCGTGATCACCGCTATTTTATCATCGTTCTGTTGCTTTTTTATCCGATAATCTTGATTAGGATACGATGGTGTTTCTCTCGATTCCCAACGGAAAAACTCTATCGATCGATGTGAACCCTAATGCAACCACCATCTCCGCCTTCGAACAATTGGTCCACCATCGCAACGATCTTCCACAATCTTTCGTTCGTTACTCTCTCCGTATGCGAAACCCTAGTCGTGTGTGCGGCGATTGAGATTCGATCCTATTATCCGATCTCGGTGTTTGTCGTTTCTCTACTGTGATTATCCATGTCCCGCTTTTAGGTGGGATGTTAGGAGCGGCTCCGCCGAAGCCTCGTCTCGATTTCCTCAATTCTAAGCCTCCGTCAAATTATGTCGCCGGTTTGGGTCGTGGTGCTACAGGGTTTACTACCCGGTCTGATATTGGTCCTGCTCGTGCTGCACCGGATCTTCCTGATCGGTCCTCCGCGGCTACAGCGGCTGCTCCAGGAGTAGGTCGTGGAGGAGGGAAGCCAAGTGAGGCGGATGACGATGAAGAAGCTGAGGATAAAGGGTACGATGAGAATCAGAAGTTTGATGAGTTTGAAGGGAATGATGCGGGTTTGTTCTCTAATGCTGAGTACGATGAGGATGACAAAGAGGCTGATGCGATCTGGGAGTCTATTGATCAGAGGATGGATTCAAGGAGGAAGGATAGGAGAGAGGCGAAGCTGAAGGAAGAAATTGAGAAATACCGAGCCTCGAACCCTAAAATTACTGAGCAGTTTGCGGATTTGAAGAGGAAATTACACACTTTGTCTGCTGATGAATGGGATAGTATTCCTGAGATTGGGGATTACTCGCTGCGGAACAAGAAGAAGAAGTTTGAGAGCTTTGTGCCTATTCCTGATACACTTTTGGAGAAGGCAAAGAAGGAGAAAGAGCTCGTCATGGCCTTAGACCCAAAAAGCAGAGCCGCTGGTGGGTCTGAGACACCATGGTCACAGACGCCCGTGACAGACTTGACTGCTGTCGGTGAGGGAAGAGGTACGGTGTTGTCTCTGAAGCTTGATAGGTTATCAGATTCAGTTTCGGGCCCAACTGTTGTGGATCCTAAGGGATACTTAACTGACTTGAAGAGTATGAAAAGAACCACTGATGAAGAGATTTACGATCGCAACAGAGCTAGATTGTTGTACAAGAGTCTAACCCAGTCGAATCCAAAGAATCCCAATGGCTGGATTGCTGCTGCTAGAGTGGAGGAAATGGATGGGAAGATAAAAGCAGCTAGGCTTCAGATTCAGAAGGGCTGCGAAGAGTGCCCGAAAAATGAGGATGTTTGGCTTGAAGCTTGTAGGTTAGCCAATCCAGAAGATGCCAAGGCGGTTATTGCAAGGGGAGTTAAACTAATACCCAATTCAGTGAAGCTATGGTTGGAGGCTTCAAAGCTGGAGCATGATGTGGAGAACAAGAGTAGGGTGTTGAGAAAGGGACTGGAGCATATTCCAGACTCGGTAAGGCTATGGAAGGCTGTTGTTGGGTTGGCTAATGAGGAAGATGCAAGGATTTTGCTTCACAGGGCTGTGGAATGCTGCCCTTTGCATCTGGAGCTTTGGGTGGCGCTTGCGAAGCTCGAAACATACGAAAATTCAAAGAAGGTGTTGAATAAATCGAAAGAGAAGCTCCCTAAGGAGCCTGCAATTTGGATCACCGCTGCTAAGCTAGAGGAAGCTACTGGGAACATGGCTATGGTGGGAAAGATTATTGAGAGGGGTATAAAGGCTCTGCAGAGAGAAGGGGTTGTTATTGATCGGGAAAATTGGATGAATGAGGCTGAGGCTTCTGAGAGAGCCGGGTCTGTTGCAACGTGCCAGGCGATTATTAAGAACACTATTGGTATTGGAGTCGAAGAAGAGGATAGAAAGAGAACTTGGGTTGCTGATGCAGAGGAGTGCAAGAAGAGGGGTTCCATTGAGACCGCAAGGGCAATATATGGCCATGCTCTTACTGTATTCTTGACCAAGAAAAATATCTGGCTTAAAGCGGCACAGCTTGAGAAAAGCCACGGGAGTAGGGAGTCCCTTGATGCCTTGTTGCGTAAGGCTGTTACATATGTCCCTCAGGCTGAGGTTCTCTGGCTTATGGGTGCCAAAGAGAAATGGCTTGCTGGAGATGTTCAAGCAGCCCGTGCTATTCTACAAGAGGCTTATGCTGCAATTCCCGACTCCGAGGAAATCTGGCTTGCTGCTTTCAAGCTCGAGTTTGAGAACAAGGAGCCGGAGAGGGCGAGAATGATTCTTGCAAAAGCAAGGGAAAGAGGAGGGACTGCGAGGGTCTGGATGAAATCAGCCATTGTTGAGAGGGAACTTGGCAATGTAGAGGAGGAGAGGAGATTGCTTGATGAAGGCTTGAAGCAATTCCCAACATTCTTCAAGCTTTGGTTGATGCTTGGGCAGCTCGAGGAACGGTTCAAGCATCTGGAACAGGCCAAGAAAGCTTATGACTCTGGTTTGAAGCACTGTCCCCACTGCATACCCCTGTGGCTCTCACACGCTAGTCTTGAAGAGAAAGTAAATGGGCTGAACAAAGCTCGGGCTATTCTCACCTCTGCCAGGAAGAAGAATCCTCAGGCGGCTGAGCTATGGTTAGCTGCTATTCGTGCTGAACTGAGGCATGACAACAAGAGAGAAGCAGAGCACTTGATGTCAAAGGCTCTGCAAGAGTGTCCCAATAGTGGTATCCTCTGGGCTGCAGACATCGAAATGGCGCCTCGTCCTCGCCGGAGAACAAAGAGTTTGGATGCTTTGAAGAAGTGTGATCACGACCCTCATGTCACTGCAGCTGTCGCTAAGCTCTTTTGGCAAGACAAGAAGGTGGAGAAAGCCAGAACATGGTTTCAACGGGCTGTTACCCTTGCACCAAACATTGGCGATTTCTGGGCATTGTACTACAAATTTGAACTTCAACATGGCTCTGAGGAGACCCAGAAGGAGGTCCTGTCCAAATGTGTGGCCTGTGAGCCGAAGCATGGTGAGAAGTGGCAAGCCATCTCCAAAGCAGTGGAGAATGCTCACCAGCCTATTGAAAACATCTTGAAGAAAGTTGTGATTGCCTTGAGCAAGGAAGAGAAGGCTGCTTGAGAGTAACAACTTTCATTTGTTTTTCATGATCATGCTCTGCTCGTAGCACATTACTCCTTAGTTCTTGTTTTCTCTTTGCAGGCTCAACTTTTAGCCGTTCATGTTTCTCTTCAGTTGCGAAAGCTGATATTGATTTGCTGGAGTGTTTTCACCAGATACTTGTAGAATTCTCAGTTTACTGAATGCTTCAATCTTCTTTGTGAGTTTCTGCGTGCTGTGGTTGAGCTATTAACTCTTATTATTGTTCGTCTAATGCTGATATTTTGTTGTTCCTTTCATGCCTTAGCTTTCATTCTTAGGGAGCTTTGTTTGCCTGGTGTCTAAAGATTGGTGCGCTTGATACAAGTCATGAAACCTACTCCAAAGCTTCTTTAGACACAGTGTAAGCAACTAACCCCTGACAAAGTTTTTAGAGTTCCTTTTTGTCCACGCTATTAATTAATATTACTGATTGTGAGAGTACTTCCCAGGAATGATATAGGTAAAGTTTTGGCATTGATGTTAGTAAACCTGTAGCATGTTTAAATCAACTAACTAGTTTCTTGCTAATCTCCCACAATTTTTTTGCCTTCTTCAACACTCGGTTTTTTTTTGGGAGAGTTGATTCTCAAACACAGACGAGTGTTCTTGTTCCAGCTTCAGTAGACCCCTAACTTTAACTTTACTATCCATCTTTGAGCTACTTGTCCCGTTCAACCTCAGAACAAAGGTATTGGTAGTGTTAGATGATTAAACGTTTTCAACTAAATAATAATCGGTTTTGAAGGAATTCTTTCACGAACGTTGTCTGTCAAAATCAGGATCAAATCGATCAGAACAGAACTGGGCTAGATTCGTTTTTGCTTTGGCCACTTGCTTTACAGAAATTGGATTCGGACCACAATATACTGTATTTACGCCTATCACAACATGTCTAACCAAACCTACGTCTCTTTCAAGAACTAGACCATGTAGCATCCCCGCTGAAATTCTCAAACTTTAAGTCTTTAATCATCAATACAGTGATGGTATTTTTATTATTTTCTGTCACTAATTCGGTCTTCTTATGAGCAATTTGCTTTCACCGCTGATAGAAAAATTTAAAGAGTCTGGACCACCCAAAAGTACTGAATAGTATTCTAGATATACAGAGAATGTTTTATAGCTTAAAGATGGCTTCTTTAAGGCTTCTAGTCTATAATTTCAGAGGTGAGTGATAAAGACTTTCTGGCTCTTCAAAATCTGTCTGGATTTGTCTTGAATTTGTGGAGTTTAGAGATCTGCCAACAACGTCAAATACAAATCAAAATATCGACAGAGTTGACGTTCCGGTCTGATATATATATTCATTAGGACCATTACCATTTTCGTATGTATTAACTCGTCGTTTGTAAATGTGTTCAAAAATTTTGGAAGATGACTTTTTGGATGTATATGGTATGCCTTTAACAATTATCAACCCCTACTATAACAATCTCTAGTATATTCTTTTTGTTTAAATCTACTATATAATCCTTGAATTAGCCATTTTAAAACGGAGAAAGCATGTGAAAATGTAGGCGATTATAGGATTGAACATTTCAGTCATCTACGCCTAGTTTTTAATGACTAGTTATAACATTATCCAAAATCATTATATGTTGTTATTTAGAAAAACATATGGCGACTACGTGTCCAAAATTTATGCGGACCCCGAAAAATGCTAGCGAAAACATTAAAAAAATATAGGTTTGTGATCATCATCATATAATGATGGGACAAGAACATGTTCGGTAACCTTTTTCCAAAAAGATAGAAAGAAATAACGCAAACAGATAACGCTATTGTTGATCTATGTATAATGCGAATGTGGAGCATAAACAGAAAGATATATAATAAGTGGATATATATGAAACCGCATATTTGACTTTGGTATTATCAAATGTCTGTGTCTTGTTGGTTGTTGAAATCTTTTATTATTTTTATTAAATACTGTAAATGGTTAGACTTTTGCGCTCTTTCTATTTATGTGGTATGGTTAGTGGTTTATAGTTGATTTTATTAGATTAGACATCATCTAAACCATCTTCTTTAAATTAATCATATCTCCTCGTGAGTGTTACATAAAACTCAGATCGATATCCAAACAAGATAATGTATTTAACTAGTCCAACAATTCAGTTCAACTATGATGAAGAAGAATGGAATAATAGAAATTCAAATGTGGTAACATTTTAAAAAAAGGATGATTTCGTTCTGTTTAATGTATTATCAACAACTAATTTCTACACTTCACCTGAATTATAAATTTATTTCAAAGTAATGTTTCTGGTTAACTATTATAATGAATGTCATTTATCAAAAAAAATATTAAAGATAACATTTATCTACATACATATCTATATAAATATGTATTTTTCCTATGTTGTTTAATACTCCCTACGTTTTATGAATAGTGTTATTTTGACATATTCACGCAGATTAAAAAAAATGTTTAAATATATGATTTGTCCTTTTTAATATATATGTAACTAAATTATATTGACATAAATATAAATGTTTTTAGATTTGAATGAGAATTACCTTTTTCTTTTGTTAAAAGAGAAATATTTACAGGCCAACTCAAAAATATTCCGGATCCCGTTCAAATTTTCCTTTTTTTGTAAGTAAATTTTGTTAGTCTCGTTACGGAATCTGCACATGTGAACATTTCACTCTAAGTCGGTCTTTACTATACTAACGGACTAATTATATTATAAAATCGAAAAATTAGATATTTTAAGTGTGAAAATAAAGCAACACTGGTCGACATCAAATAAACAAAGCAATATTCAGTCCTCATCACATCAAGAACGTGAATTCAGGTCCAGAAGAAGCCCCAAAACATCACTTTCTTCTATTCTTTAGGTTGTTTTTGTTTGCAAGTAATAATAGTAATATATTATTAAAGCTCAATTAATATACCATTTATCACGGGAAAATGAAATGAACCGACCACTTAAATGATTTTTCCTATCTAATTGTTAGGAAATAATTCATTCCATTTTTAAGTAAACCCAAAAAAAGTTCGAAGGTCTAGAAAAATCGGTGGAGGGACCAAATACTTAACACTCCATCAAGTCAATTTACAATCCAAGGTCCACGTTACTTGGTTTTTCTCCGTCACATGTTTGACATTTTTGTCCTCACAAGGTCCCACTTTTTTCCGTTTTATAACATGCCTTTTCTCTTTAATTTTATTAATCCGTTTTTAATTAGGTATTTTCAAGACAAAATCTACAATTTCTACTTTTTATGTTGGACAATGAATCTCGTTTTGATATTTACCATGTACGGTTTTAAAATTAAAGCACACGTTAAACTGTAGTAGATTATATTCCATAAAAAATATTGCTAGTCCAAATTGTTTTGTATCTAATAGCATATGAATTGAAATTCTACACAAGTAGGAAAAAAAAAAAAGCCATGGTGTATCATAGTCAAATTATAGTAGATTAGGTATTCTATGAATATAAAATTGTTTTATGATTATCAAGGGTGGTATTGTTCTATCAAATCCATGATCCATCATCCACTGATCAATAAAAATACAAAGAGATGGAATCTTTGTGTAAAAACAATTACAAAGACTATTAGATGGTTACTTCTACTATTCCATTAAAATGTTAATGAGGTACAAAGAACAAGCAAGACCCTCTCAATCAATGTTATCAAGAAACAAGAAAACACTCTTTTCAACAAATCAGCACTTACAATATACGATATCTCTCATTGATAGGACTCAAAAGCTATTCTACACCCAAAACGCGGCAACCGCTGTAATTGCGTTTAAGGAAACGCTCAGTCAGCGGTTTGAGCCTCCTCGCCGCTGCCACTGCTACTCCAACCACTGGACAAACACGGTATTGCAACCAGGGAAGAAAAACGTAGTCTCCTCTTCACTTGCGACCAACAAGAAAAACAAAAAGAGATACAAAAATC
Organism: Cardamine occulta; assembly: GCA_028015245.1. NCBI lineage: Eukaryota > Viridiplantae > Streptophyta > Magnoliopsida > Brassicales > Brassicaceae > Cardamine > Cardamine occulta. The sequence goes on along the minus strand of CM051393.1, from coordinate 1,897,518 downwards.
TACATTTGAAATCATCGGTATAGCGGCGGACTTGTTTTAGCCACGGTGAGCCATTCTTGAGAAGTAGTTGAAGTCATGGTGTTGGACTCTTAGCTGTTTTAGCCAAGAATCTGCAACACTTAGAAGCGATACAACTCGCTCTTGATCTTGACCTTGATCGTCTTCCGAGAGCCAAACATTGCCTTGCATTTTATAAGTGGCTAACCCGAAAGGAAGCAAAGTTACGCCTTCTCCTTCCTTCCGGGTCCTCTCCTTTTCCCCGCCGTTTTCTTCTGGCTCCATATCTGTAAACCAATACCATAACAGTTACATTTTTGCGGGGTATAAAACATCGAAAAACTTGAATCCGAGAGGATTGAGAAGGTTTATACCTTGGAAAGAAGATGAAATAGTGTGATAAGTGAGGAAACAAGTGGACAAATCTTTGATGGTTCTTCCCATAGGAATATGGTAAATTGGGTACCAAGCTACCGCCATCCAACTTGCCGGGGAAAGATCCACGCTTCTCAACGACATTAATCCCGGGTACCTTTGAGCCAATTCATTAATCTGAAATCAAAATCATCATGTGTCATTTCAAGTCTTGAATGATATCTAGATCAATATAATCTAAGAACTTTTTCGCCTAACGCTAGTGAGCAATCAACCAAGTGAAAAGTCCCACTACCCGAAGATCAAAGCTACACCAATGAGGGAAAAAGGAGCCACATTGAATTACCTTATCCATGAGAGGAACTCGAGCATAAGGAGCTGATCTCTCAAAGTGTTGCAGATAAAGATAGCCCAACCGATCATTAGGATGCAAAAGATCATCATGCTCAAGTCCTTCATCAGAAGCACATCTAGAGAGTTTATCACTTTCACTTTCTTCACTTTCTTCACATCTAAACGAATCTCTCGTTTCGCTTTCCCCATCTTCAGACTCATCCCTAATAAATAAAAAAACCCAAAAGGATCACACATCATCTCCACATATTCAAAAAGATTCATCTAAAGATCAATCTGAGAAACGTATCAAAGGGGCAATTTAAAGCTATTAATTATGAGTACCTTAAGCGGATCAAGGAAGAACGAGAGGTGAAAATCTGAATAGCAGAGAGATAAGGAACATAATATTGAACAAGAGATTCTCCATTAGAGAGAAGAATTGGAACACCAGCTCCATAAGCACTCCATTCATCGTAACAGTCCCAAAGATCACTCAATCTAAAAAACTCAACCTTTTCTCTCTCCCATGGATGCCAAATCCGATTCAAACTCCTAATCTCCGCCTGCAAATTCAACCAAGAATCGTTTAAATTTAAAACAAATTATGATTACCATTAAGAGACCAAGAAAAAAAAAACAGAACAAGATAACGTTTCAAACCTTGGGAAGAGATTTGGGTGACACTGTAGGTGTTGTGCAATGAAGGAATCGGTCAAGGTTCGATATTTTGGTTGACCCTTTTCCAAACACCATGATTCTTGTAAGAGAGATAGAGAGATAGAATTGAGGTTTCTTGATTATTGTTTGAAATAGCCCAGAAACAGAGTGAAACGAAAGAAAGAGAGATTAATGGAGATTTTAAGAGGAGACACGCAAGCGAGTGTCTGAGTTTTGACGTTAGGACAGCTGAACTTAAGGGAAACGGAATTTATGGACAAGAATATTTATAAATTTAAAAAAACAAAAAAAAAAAAAAACCGAAATCTGCTCAGTTACTTGCAGAAGAAAGAAAAGTCTTTTAATTTTTTAATTTTCTATGGAGAGAGCCGGTTTTTCGGTTGTTTGTTAGTGTCTATGATCGAAAAACCGAAACGAGAAAACTATCAAAAAAATTGTAAAACTTGATTCGGTAAATTGTGTTTTTATTTAAAATCAAACTAATGAGAAGGCTAGAGAGAAAATACCCGACAGAGACGAGAAAAATGCAGACTTGACAAGAATATAATTGAAAAGACCCAATTTATCAGAACAGATTTTTTTATTTTTTATTTTTTTGATGATGATGAGGAGAATTATTTTCCCAGAAAACTCAAAAACTTTCTCGGAAAATTCTTGGAGAAAACAGTGGGTATCTGGGATATAAAACAGAGATGGGGTTCCCTTATATATAAAGGTTAGAGTTGATTGCTTTCCCTTCAAAAAAATCTTTCTTTTACTTGATCAAAATCCTCTGTTTTGGGTTATTTTTTTTTTTTTTTAATTTTAGAAAATGAATAAAATATAGAAAGATCAATAATTTCCGTAAAATTAAAAGTTTAAAAGATAAGGACAAATTTGAGAAAGAGAAGGTTCTGATTTCTTTATTATTAAGAGTACATCTAATCAAAGATTATCTCAAAACTCAAAGTTTGACGATTTTCCTCGTCCACAGGCCACAGCTCACGTGGTTTGTTTTATTTATTTTTAATCTCTTAATTCCTCATCAATTCTATTATTAAGTATACGACTAGAAATATTGCATAAATAATTAGTCAATTACATTTAGCAGTTATAAACCTTGTACATGTACAATGTTGTCTAAATATACTAGAAGAAACGAACTTTTCGAGATTTTGTTCGAAAACTATACGTTTTTTACTAGCTAGAGTGGATATAGTTTAAAATCTATTGAAAATATACACAAGTTATATTTTCAGAAAATCAGAAGATTTTGATCTGTTAATGCCAAAGTATAAGAGCATATATTCAGCATGCAGTCATGCACATTAATTATAGTTTTATGACAGATGAATCTATTTTTTATTATTGATATTTAATATTTTCAATACACATTACGAAAAACGCTATTCGTTTACGTATTTGAAAAGTGGTATATAAAAGATTAGGCTGCCTAACTTTTTACCCAAAATTTTTCTAATACTCTTGTGTCTACTTCTACCGTGTGTTTTGATTAGCCATCGTAATACAATGTAAGTCGTCGGAAGGAAAGTTCAATGTTAGTCCTGAAAATATGTTTTAAGTTTATTTTATCTATTTTCTAGGATTATACAGGTAAACCCGACTAATATCAATATATCATAAATATACAAATTCGTGGACATATGTATACTAACTCAAACGTCCAAACTTGAAAGATCGGAATTTTTGATACTATATTAGTTGGGTTATTCTTGCTGGGCTATAATATATTTTTAAGAACTTTAACCCATAGTTTTCAATAAGGACTGGCATTTGATTTTGAACAAAGGACTAATCTAAATATATTCTATACATATCTTAATGTAGACAATACATATCACGTCATTGGACGGTAAATAAAGATATAGTTAATCAAATGCCAGTTTTTTCTTTCCTATAAATGTTGTGAAAACGAAATATTGAAAAATAAAAATGTGACTAACTAATTAAGAATTAGTTTCTGAAAAATGTTGAGCAAACAAAATATGAACTATGCATGTATAATATAATATCTCGTTATTGAACGGTAATACGGTAGTCACAACCAAATCACGTGTAAAATGTCAATTACGTGGAAATGTACCAACTTCTGCAATTTTGTGGTTTTGGCCTTTGCGTCATGTGGTAGTTTTCGTGACACGTGGCAAGTAAATTACAGATGGCATGCAGTTGCTATTGGATTGGACACACCAAAAAAAAACTTAATTCACAAACCCAATCCTTAAAAAAATAATATATATATATATATATTATATATTTATTTATTATATTTTAATATAACTTTAATTAACTCATTTATAGTTTATCACCTTTTTTTTCCTGTTTCAGCCTTTCAGGTATGTGATATATAGCTCAAGGGATAGAGCTCAAACCCAAACTTTTAAAAGGTAAAGTATGTGAGTATCAAATGTTAATGGTTACTAATCGTGGTGATATATTTGATATATCTAAACCGAATATGTAAATCGAGAAAACCGGTATGTTGGTAATGGTAAATGGCCGGTTTATCAGGCGGCGGGATGCCTGAAGGCTAGTAATCGTCGTGATTTGGGTGGGCACTGAAAACGAAGGCTATTGAGAGTGACGCTTGTACTAGTGTGGGCCTGGTGGCTAAATCTCAATGTTGGACCTGTTGGATTTTTACCACGTGGCGATATTTGTTATCCACATCAATTGCTTTGGATCTTAGCGTACAAGATATGAATTTGGGCCTAAACCAAGTTTCGTTTTGGGCTATTTTATTTATCTTTTAGCCCAAAAGGCCCGATGATTTCTGTAAACCCAATGAGACTCACAAGGCCTCTTGGGTCAACTTTGGTACATGTCACTACACATGTTTTTTTGTTTGTCCCGATCTAGTTTCGGATTTAAAATTAGTAAAAACAAGAACACACACAAATTATGACATTTTTAACGAATTCAGCTATACCAACATATTGAAACCATCCACGATTCTACATATAATCTGCAGTGGATTTATATTGCTTTTTACAAATTAGATTAGACTAACATTAGTATTTTTGTTCATGATAGCTTTGACTAGTCATGCAGACATTAGACATAAAATGCATCAAGTGATCAACTGAAATCTAGAATTTAGACCGGTTTATGTAAGTTGTTCTAGTTTTTGGGAAATTAGATGCAGAAGTTGAGATAACATAAGAAACGAAAATCATCTATTTTTTTCCAACCGGTTTTGGTTTAAAAACCTTTTTTAGGAAGATTTTTTAATTTAGATTTTCACCTGCATATCAGTTTCATCAAAAAATCTACATTATTTAAATATAATCAAATGAAAAATTCAAAGCGTTGATACAAAGCTATTAAAACGTAGCAGGAAATATGATATTTCGACAATACTGGTAAACAGTAAACTAAAGAGTGATCAGAGTTGACTAATCATTGTTCGAGCTACATTATGTAATATGTGTTATATAGTTTGATAATACGATTTAGAGGATATATATAACATATGGTGAGCATATATATATAACATATGGTGAAATTGACCCACCACCACATGACTTCAATCGCTATCTTACACATGGCATGATGATCATCATGCCGTCCCTTTTTTCTTATAGCACACGATATTCTTTTTACTTATTTTCCTATATCTTTCTATTTTCTTGTTTTGTGAATTTGCTTTTTAAGTTGGAAATTCGTGAAGTTTTGTCAACACGGGGAAATTGTAATAAATATATTAAGAGCTATACCCACCAACCAAGCCGGTCATGTTTTTTTTCTTCTGCTCATTATGAAAATTTTAATGCGAAATAATGAGGAAAAAATCTCGAAGAAAACAAAAATGAGATATATTCTTAAAACCATTGATTGTAACTTGTAAGTTTGTAACGTTGGTTCCATCGAATTGTAAAGCCAAAGGAACATTACATACTTACATTAGATAACAAGACTTTGCAAAAGAATATCGAGGATACATTTGAATCTCAATCTAAAATAATTGTAAGCTTTATTTCAAATAACAACATAGAAAAGAGTCTAACAAAACAACACATAAAGAAAAAGGAGAAATGGATTAGAATGTGGAGAAAAGGAACAACATTTTGGCTCTGTAGTCTCTGTAGTGCCCATAAAAATCTCATCTACATTATCGTGTCGCTTTAATTAGGAAACACAAAGGAGGGAAAACTATATATTAAAAAAAAAAACAAATAAAGCTAACAAGAAAAAAGGTATATTAAAAAATAAAAGTGATTTGATATTGATATATGAACTTTCAATTCAAAGTATGAACACATGAAAGAGTATTGCACATTCACATACGTATTTCAACACAACCAAAAAAGTTTAAAGATAATGAAGCCAAGTGGATGAATTGTGACTTGCATTTTGCATACATTTATTTATATATACATACACTAAAAAAAAAAAAAGTCAGAAGTAGTGTAAATGCGTAAAATGATTGGACAGAAACATCATGAAATTAAACAAAAATAGTTGGAAAAAAGGATGAATTATGTAGGTAACGGGAAACAGGTATTACTGTTAGTGATCCTCAAAGCTAGATTCAAGCCCATCCTCATCATCATTAGCATGCCACAATCAAGAAAAATAAACTTGATCCAAATATTTCTTTTCTTTTAATTGGCATCGAACAATCCACAGTTTTTTGTTTTTTTTTGTTTTTGTGGAACTAAAATTACTGTGAAAACCAGAACCTTGTTCATATTAACATGTGAACTGTTCAATCACTAATAAGTCACTTAGTCAAATATAATACTTTTTTGAGTGTTTCTGTTTTTCTTAATAGAAAGTATAAAATTATGCGATGGAGAGTGTCCGGACTTTGATTAGTTTGCGAATACTATTCAAATTTTCATTTCATAGTTGAAAAGTAAATAGCGAAAGCATAAAAGCAGCTTTGATATTAATCTCTTTCGTGAAATTTTAAAAATAAACCCTTTTGTTTTCTCTCTTATCTCTCCCATTATCTATAGCTAGAAGAAATTAGTAACTTTCCTCTCTCTTTCTATCTCTGGCTCTCACTCTCACTCTCACTCTCTGTTTCGCTGTCTGAATCAGTAAACTGTTCTTGATTTCTAGAAACACCCACACAAAGGTTCGTTCTTTTGCTTTTAAATCGATTATATTTCTGACATTTGATCTCTAATCGTTTGTTTCATTTTGTGGGTTTGCCATTGTTACTATGTTTAAGGCCTCTGTTTCGTCCGGTTATTGCGATCTGCTCATATATAATTAGTTTTATTTTTTCCTCCTCTTCATCATCACTCTACTCTAGTTTGGTTTCCGGGTAATTTTCAGAATAATAGTTTTTTTTTTCCCCGATTCACTTTTACTACATTGGATTCCTAAAAAGTGATTCGCTTTACACAAAAACGGTAGCTTTTTTTTTTTTTTGGAATCTCTCTGTTTTTCAGAATTTGCATTAACGTGTATAGTTTCCTGATATGTATAGCAACAAAGAAAGCGAGTGAAAACTCTATAGAGAATTTGGATTTTCTCAGTTTCTTGTTAGAGATAGATATATGTTTGTAAGCATCTTCAAATAAAGCTAAATTTTCTTGAGTTTGATCTGTTTCAAGATGTTTTCAGCTCTCAGTATCCACAAATAGTGACATTTTCCTTATAACATTGAAGAACTACCTCATGGGTTTGGTCTCTCTTTAGAAAATATTGAGGAAATTGATGATTTACGCCAGTGGAATATGGAATGGTTATGTGAAAGATGTACAGTATAATGAACCAGACAAAGAATATTCAATTATTCATAAGAATCCATCTGGATCATATGTATTTAGACAGATGGGAAAACTCTGTTCTTGATTTTTTTTTCAGTATGTTTCTTATTTTCTTGTTTTGTGATTCTTCTAGGTCCTACTTGGATTAATTTAGTCACAGGGATTAGTAAACAAGACGTAGAACATAGATTAATAAGAGCCTTATTGCTGGTTATGTGTCAGTGATAAAAAAATACTCTATTCTATTGCTAAGTTCACATGCAGCATTTTGGTCTTTACAACTTGTTGAGACTTATTTGTCTTTGTGATCTTATTGAAACTGCTGTTTAACTATCCAATTAATCATTTTTCTGTATTTCTTTCAGGTCACACTCTATGGATTATCGTTGACCAAGAAAGTTATTTACTATTCAACAAAACACTCATGTAACAGCTCTTTGTTTGACCAAATTTTCTACTTAAGCATAACATTGGAGATCTGTTAAAGGTGCAAAAGAAGAGTCTTTTTTTTTTGTCTGGGATTGAACAATGGGGGGTTGTGTATCGACTAGTAGTAAGAGTACGTGCAGCAGCTGGAGCAATGGAGAGAAGCCTGTGCCTCGATCATATCTCGGGATTGGTTGCTGTGTGAGCAAAAGAGCGAAGAGAACGTTTTCAGACCACATCGTCTCGTTGCAGAACTTGTCTTCTATACCAAATCGGATCATCTCCAGTAGCAAGAGCAGGAGCTCTTGCATTTTCACTCAACAAGGACGCAAGGGTATTAATCAGGACGCCATGATTGTGTGGGAAGTGAGTTCTTCATTCTCTTTCTTTTGTATTTCTAACAGTATGGATAGCTATAAAGCGAAACTTGGTGTTGCTTTGTAGGATTTCATGTCTGAAGATGTGACCTTTTGTGGTGTATTTGATGGTCATGGTCCTTATGGTCATCTTGTTGCTCGTAAAGTGAGAGATACGTTGCCTGTGAAGTTGCAGTCTTTCTTTCAGACTCTTCAGACGAAGCAAAACACTCCTAAAGTAACTCGATTCAGAAGAAACTCAAGCAAATCAGCTGTCCAAGAAGCTGTTAAAGAAGGATCTGATGAGGATAAACTAAAAGGCTTGTGGGGAGAAGCTTTCTTGAAATCGTTTAAAGCCATGGATAAAGAACTGCGGTCTCATCCTAATTTGGACAGTTTCTGTAGTGGCAGCACTGCTGTTACAATTCTTAAACAGGTAAACTCAAAAGAGCTCTCTTTTCAGTTCAAGCATCTCTGATCTAAAATGATGTCTTTTGATTGTCCAGGGGTCTAATCTTTTCATGGGAAACATTGGGGATTCTCGGGCCATCCTTGGATCGAAAGACAGTAACGATTCTATGGTGGCGACTCAACTAACTGTTGATCTGAAGCCGGATTTACCGAGTATGCTAACACTTTTTTGACATCTTTTTTCAAACATATTTGCTTTGATCTAATTAGGATGTTACTATCTTGTGGGTATGATAGGGGAAGCTGAGAGGATCAAACGTTGTAAAGGTCGAGTCTTTGCGCTGCAGGACGAGCCAGAGGTGCCACGAGTCTGGCTACCTTTTGATGATGCACCTGGATTGGCCATGGCTAGGGCGTTTGGTGATTTCTGTCTAAAAGAGTATGGAGTCATTTCAATACCTGAGGTCACTCACCGTGTTCTTACAGACAAAGATCAATTCATTGTTCTTGCCTCAGACGGAGTAAGTAAGCGAGTAAATTTTATCAGCCTATGAGCCCTCAAGAAAAAGGCTTTACTGATTTGTGAGCTTTATTGAACAGGTATGGGATGTGTTAAGCAACGACGAAGTTGTGGACATTGTAGCTTCAGCTTCTAGCCGCGCATCAGCGGCTAGGATCTTGGTGAACTCGGCTGCTCGTGAATGGAAACTGAAGTACCCGACTTCGAAAATGGATGATTGTGCAGTTGTGTGTTTGTTTCTGGATGGGAAAATGGATTCTGAGTCAGATTATGATGAACAGGGATTCTCTTCAGCCACAAATGCAGTAGAATCAGATGATGGACAAAGATCAGAACCATGTCTCCAAAGAAACTTCACAGTTAGGTCATCATCGGATCAAGAAAATGAGACTTACGGTAATGTGAATACAGAGACCGATGCACAGGATGAGAAAACGGTAGGAGATCAAAACTGGTTGGGTCTAGAAGGCGTCACACGCGTGAACTCACTCGTTCAGCTTCCGAGATTCTCTGAAGAGAAGTCGAACACTTGAGATTAGCTTTTAATGTTATTTGTGAGAACTGGTCTTTAAAAAAATGGCAATTTCTTTGTTATGCTTGAGCATTGTCAGTAGCTCGATCTGTTTTTTTACTGGTGTTTCGTGTTTGATGTATCTGTATTGCACAATAGATTTGCCACATCGATTCTCTCTTGGAATCGATGAATCAAATGTATATATACATGTGCTTGATGTTCTTCATCACCTGTGCTTCCAGTATATAGAGTCTTGAATCTACATAGCAATATTGCCTAATCCTGTCAAGTATTTGCAGATACAAATTAGCATAGAAGAACACTTAGAAAAACATTCAAACGCTCAAGACTCTATCTTAAAGAGAGATTCTCAAAAGAAAGGAACAGTTTATAAACCTCGCTAGAGTGAGAATTGGAGTTTGTTTCCTCTAATGCTTGCGCCTCTGCTTTTTCATTTGAGTAACTTCAAGAATTCAAAATGAAGATCAAGCAACCAAATTAGTAACACAACTCCTCTTCATGATAGTTGCCGAGCTGGTACGTCCAATATTTTCAAATACAAAGGAAAAAAAAAAGATTAAAGATGAAAGAAGACTCACGTAGACAATATAGTGACCCAAATGAGTTCAATACAGTCCACCCAAAGAAGCCTTTGGTCTACAGGAATGACACCGTATGTAACCAAGTGAGCCAATGGCCAGAGTTTCCAGCCTGCCTGCAAAAACAAAATGATGACAAAGTTTTTTAAAAAGAAGAAAAAGAGATTAACGTCAAGCTTTTATATGATTACAAAGGCAAGGACTGTTAGTTACAGTGATCATTGGCCAAAATGTGGTCTTGATTTCGCTGAAAACTTCAGCTGGAGATTGGAAACGCAAGAGCCCTAAAACTGTAAAGTAGATAGAGTTCCAAATCGCTGACCAAACTGTTTGATCAAAGGCGACTTTTGCAGGGACTACCCACCAGTCTTGATAAGGAAACAGAGCCTTATAAAAAGAAACGTATTTAGGTTTCAGCCCATTGTATCAATGACATGTTATTACAACAGATCTTGACATAAACAAAAAGTGGTCTTTTACCTCACAGAATTGGTAGTAATAATGAGAGAGTGAACCATGGAGTGTGAATCCAACAAGACCTGATCTAAGTACACGACTTCGATCAAACTCAAATAACGGTTTTCCTTCATAACACTGCATAATTTTACAGCCAAAATGGTCAGAGAAAACTCAAAATTGAGAAGCTTTGTAGAGAGTTTTAAGTTTTTTTACTTGTGCAATCCAATCTCCTAGAGAATACACAATTCCACTTATTGCCATTTTGGCCAAAACTGGGTTTGTTTTGAGAATTTGCTCATACGCAACCCAATTGTGTTCTGGTGCATACCTAAGTATCTCGTACAGAGTCCAACCCTAAGAAGTAAAGTAAACAAACACTATATGAATTTATGTAATCCCACAAAGAGAATCAATCAATCACAGAAGAGAAAGACCTCTAAGCTTACATGCCAATAATCATGATCTATAGATAATAACTTCGTAACTGCAACAGTTCCGGCGGCTAGAACTATGGCTGCGTTGATTCCTCGACTCATCAACCGATCAGAATCCTTATCTTCTTCTTCTTCTTCTTTTTCTTCTTCTTCTTCTTCTGGCTCTAAACTTTCACTTTTCACATCGATTGCTTCTCTGTCTTCAATGATCGATCTAACGATCAAACTTCTTCTCTTTGTAATCAATCGTTTCTGATTCTTAAAAGAGTTGAGTCTGGGGAACTGTTTGAGGGTTTTAATCCGTGGAGAAAGCTTCCCGGAGACGATGCTAATGGTTGAACAACAGAGAGCTGCCATGGGCTTACTTACACGTTTCAAAGGAAGATACTTTTTTTTTTTTCCTTCTCGTTGGTTCTCACCGCCAAAGGTGAAGTTTTTAGGAAGACCAAAAAAAAATTTACTTTGGTGACTAAACAGTCGGAACCGAGCCAAACCGAATCTCGGTTCAATTGAAATCGATAACCGATGGTTTCACTCCTAACTGAAGCCAATTGAAATCGATAACCGATGGTTTCACTCCTAACTGAAGCCGAAAAAGAAGGTCCTACCGAGATTTGAACTCGGGTTACTGGATTCAGAGTCCAATGTCCTGACCACTAGACCATAGGACCAGTTGCTCTCAGTGCTGAAAGTTTAAGACCTAGACACATTCACCGTGGTCGTCACCGCCGTTACGGCAGTTTGGGAAAGATTCCGATTTCCCGATCAAAAGAATTAGACGGAAGCTGAAAGAAATTCACAAAAGATTGGACGCGTAGATTCGTTGGATGATTCGGATCTTGTCGGCTTCCAAGGAATTTAATCTAGACGGGTTCTACTCCAAGGCACCTTGGTGAATGTACTGGCTTTGGCTAACAATGTTGATAAGATTAGGTTTGTGGTGAAAATTAGCAAATTTGGGTTTTTTTTAAAGCTTGGGATGGTAGAGGAGCTGATGAGAGTTTGGCGTAAGATGAGAGAAAATGGGATCGAATCCTTAATTCTCTTGTGAGCTTTTTTATGTTTCATTAAGTACTTGAAAGCTATGGTGAAACTTAGAACTATGGAGACTGATAAGATTTTTCAGATATGACAATGATTTAGGTTTTGATTCCTGTGTATCAAGAAATGGAGGAGAAGAAACTTTCAGGTTCTGCCTCATGCATATAGTTTAGTGATTGGAGACTCTGCAAGGAGGGAAATTTACCTGAAGGTTTATGTGGTTTTCGGCAATACACCACGCTTGATAGATGCAAACACGAGTGCCCAGCTCTGGAGTGGTTAGGTAATAGCTTCTAGAAACACTTTGAATGTTTCAGGAACCGCCCACGTTTTTTGTATGGTATCTTGGAGATGAGATGAGCTGGAGATATTCTGTTTTTTGCTTTAATATTGAGATTAACGTGCAACCATTCGTTTCCTTTACAGAGGTTGATAAGATGTTTAGGGAATTAATTACCAATCAAGAAGATATTAAGGGAGAAAAGTCTAAAAAGATTCATTGACTTGTAAGCCATGATGGAATTTTTTTGGTGTATATACGGAATGGGAACTTTAATGTTGGACCCGTTGTAAGTGGTGGTGGGCCTCTGAACCTTGAGGTTGAGGAAAGAGCCAGGCTGCTTAAAAAAAAATTATCTTAAGCAACATGTGATGAGTAGAAGAATGGTCCTACATGCTTATCCAGATATGTGCTGAGAAAGATACATCAATCAATGGGTTAGCCACATCTTAGGAACAAGTAAAATCTTCTTATGCTAGATTGCTTAAATAGGTTTATATGAGCTCTCTTCATTTAATCTTTGCCCATATACCAACTGTATTCATTGAATTATTATTACTAGTTGAAAGAGATTTGACATGATGTTGGGGTTTTGATTTTTAGGAGGCAGAGAGAGTCTTTCATGGGACCACGTTGGATGATATTGCAAAATACATTGTGGTTAAGGTTTGTTCCTGGAGCACATGTTGTGACTAGTATACTCTTAGAAGTCTGTAAAAACTCGTTAATAGCTTCTTATAATAAATGAAGATACAACTAGTGGACGGTAATTCCCGTGTCATTTATGGAGGTATCTGATATGTTTTTACGTATTATAAAGACTAATATGGAGCCCCAAAAAAGGTGAGAGCAACAATACAACAAGGAAAGAAAATTATCATAGCCTTTCTTGTCTGAAGACAGAGAGTGGTCAATGACCAGTGCTCTCCTATATGTTGGGTTAAGGCTTCTATTCATTTTGAATCGCTGAGATTTAGTAGTGCCTTAAAAGGCTAGTCTTGGATGGAAACTTCAGAAGCTGAGCATGATGATGTTATTGCTTGGTTTGAGCATGTCTCGGAGAAAGCATGCAAGGTCCAAAGCCAGACACTGCGCCGGATTCTTGAGCTCAACTCTGGAGTGGAGTATCTGAAGAAATGGCTTGGGACGGTTGATGTAGAAGCAATAGACGATTGTACCTTGGAAACTCTATATACTTCATTGGTGCCTATTGTTTCACATGCTGATTTAGATCCTTATATTCAAAGAATTGCAGATGGAGAGACTTCTCCTTTACTTACTCAAGAACCCATCACTGTTCTGTCCCTCAGGTATATTTCTATATACATCTTTCTATGTGTGTCTTGATCCTTATTTACTCTTTTTGACGCAGCTCTGGAACAACAGAAGGGAGACAAAAGTATGTTCCATTTACTCGCCATAGCGAGCAAAGTACTCTTCAGATTTTTAGATTATCAGCGGCTTATAGATCAAGGTTACTTTTCATGTCTTGTCCTTTCTTTTCCATTAAAAAGTTCTTAATTCGCTAAATCAATTCCTACTATGCTTTATCTTAAAGGTTTTATCCATTAAGGGAAGGAGGGAGGATTCTTGAATTTATATACGCCGGGAAAGGATTTAAGACGCAAGGAGGACTAACTGTAGGAACGGCCACAACACATTTCTATGCGAGCAAAGAGTTTAAAACTAAGCAAGAGAAAACAAAGTCCTTCACTTGTAGCCCCTACGAGGTCATATCCGGAGGTGATTTCGGGCAGTGCACGTATTGTCATCTCCTACTTGGTCTCCATTTCTCCACCCAAGTAGAGTTTGTTGCCTCTGCTTTCTCTTTCACTATTGTCCAAGCTTTCTCCATTTTCGAAGAAATCTGGAGAGAGATATGTGCTGACATCAAGGAAGGAAATCTTAGCTCAAGAATCACTCTTCCAAAGTTGAGAAAAGCTGTATTGACTCTGATCAGACCAAACCCGTCTCTTGCTTCTCATATCGAAGAGATCTGCTTAGAGCTGGAATCAAATCTTGGATGGTTTGGTTTGATTCCAAAGCTATGGCCAAATGCAAAATACATCTCCTCAATCATGACAGGTTCCATGCTTCCTTACTTGAAAAAGGTGAGGCATTACGCTGGCGGTTTGCCTCTGGTTAGCGCAGATTATGGGTCCACCGAGAGCTGGATCGGTGTGAACGTTGATCCTCAGCTTCCTCCAGAAGACGTGAGCTTTGCTGTTGTTCCCACTTGTAGTTACTTCGAGTTCATACCAATTGATAGGCGGCAGAATCATCAAGACTTATGTAGTGACGGTGAATTTGTCGAAGATAAACCTGTGCCGCTCTCTCAAGTCAAACTCGGACAGGAGTACGAGGTTGTTCTTACCACTTTCACAGGTAAACCACTGCACTTTCCCTAATCAATCTTAACAACCAAATTAAGCAACCCTTTCAGAATCATCAAGCTTCCTCCGTTTTGTAATTTCCTCTGTTTTATTGCCTTTTACTCTTACCCGGTGCTCTGTTTCAGGTCTTTATAGGTACAGATTAGGAGACATCGTTGAAGTAACCGGTTTTCACAAAGGCACACCAAAGTTAAGTTTCATATACAGAAGAAAACTCATTTTAACAATCAATATTGACAAGAACACAGAGAAGGATCTTCAGAAAGTGGCTGACAAAGCATCTCAGCTTCTGAGCCGAACCACACGAGCCGAAGTCGTTGACTTTACAAGCCACGCGGACGTTACAGCTCAACCCGGTCACTACATAATCTACTGGGAAATCCGAGGAGAAGCAGAGGATAAGGCTCTTGAAGAATGTTGCAGAGAGATGGATGCTGCTTTTGTGGATTATGGTTATGTTGTGTCAAGGCGCATGAACTCGATCGGACCGCTCGAGCTACGAGTGGTGGAACGAGGCACATTTGGGAAAATGGCTGAACGATGCGTTGGGAAATCTGGTGGCTTGAACCAGTTTAAGACTCCGAGGTGTACGACCAATTCCGTTATACTTAACATACTTAATGATTCTACTATCAAGAGCTTTCGCAGTTCGGCTTATGACTAGAAAACATGATTCTAAGTTTAGTTTGGTGGTTTTGTCTTTGTGATTCCATGGCGGTTGTGTTAGTGTACCTCAGATATAACGATTTACAAGGAATAATAAAACAAATTATGTTCGTTTACCAAACAAATAAAAAAAACAATTATGTTGTTTCCTTGGTTCCGTTAAGTATGCAATGTCTAAATTTTGTTACTTGGACAAATGTCTTCATTTTTTCTTTGTTCAATGATCTTATCGTAGGTTTGAATTTTGATATTAACACAGTGAAGACAGTAACGCAATATTATCGTAATCACCACTTTGTGAAACACATGCATGATGCATGTAACTTCTTCTCAAGGAAATAAATTTTGACTTTGCACTAAAAGGGAAAAAGATAATGAAAGGGATCTAGTTAGGTAAAAAAAATAATATAAAACTAAGTAAAATAATAGAACATAAACATGTATAATACTATTACATATACACGCATTTAAAAGGCAAAGGCAAAGACAAGTGGCCTCCTAATGGACCACAAAATAAAATACAAAAAAGAAGCATTTATTAGATGTTGAATTGGGGAAGTGAAGAAGACAACTAACTGTTTGATAGGCAATACTTGTTATGTCCCTATAACCAAAGTGTGGCACATTTGACATTTCTTGCGTTTACAATGTACCCAACTAACCAGAAAGTAACCGAGCGATACATACACACATAAATAAATATATATATATATATATGTTGTATATGTTGACTTGTCTAATTGCAGAAAAGGCTCTGTTTGGGCTTTGACTCTCTCCAACGTAGGTTTGTATATGTTGAGACTAGGCCTAAAAATAAGCCCAACCTTTAGAATTCAGTTAGATTTCTTCTTCGTATTGATTTGTTATCGCTTTTTAAACTACGAAACTTTCTTGACCCAGAAAAAAAGTTCCTAAACTCTTTTTGTTATTTGTGAATTTCTTTTTTTTTGTCAACATTTGTTATTTGTGAATATATTCAGAATTAGGTCACATATTTTTTCTGTTTCATTTACTCAGATTCTTAATCAATATTTACTTCTTTTAGCTGGAATAGAAGAGTAAATGATCGAAATCGAAATAAATTTCCCCATTTTTAGCTGATAGGGCATAACATTTTTGAGCTATTATTCGACATTCAGTAATTTCTTCTTTATCTAATATATATAGCTATTATTTAGTTAATTAAGCTCAAAGCAATCATATTTTGTACCCGAGTGTCAGAGAAATACAGATATCAGTATGTTTTTCTTTTAATTTAGTTAAATTATTTAAAATGATGAACCAATTGTCAGAGAAACTTATCTTCTTCTTTTTTCTTTTTTCTTTTTTTAACAACATTCCTGAGTCCTGACTTATCGGCCCATTTAAGGAAATGAAAAAAAAAATATAAGAGAGAGACATTATGGAATATAAAAACAAACGAATTTATGAATTATTCATCATGATGGGCTAATTTTATTAAACACGGCATGTGTATAGAGAAATTGTACACAAAAATATGTTTACGGCACTAAATCTGTATAGATTAGATTAAAAAACAAGGTTGAAATCTAACATAAATGATGAATTGATGATCCATAACCATCTAACTTGCATCATAGTGAAAAAGATGTTTACATTAATTAGTTAAAATATATTTTTTTTAGTTTTCTGAAAAAAATATGTAGTATTTTTTTCTTTGCAAAAACAACGGAGAAAATTGCAAATAAGTTAATTTATTTATCTAGATTTTGTATATATTTTTAACACATCAGATTAATTTATTCGATAACATACATGCTTTTTCATGATATTACACTATTTGTTTAAGGCATTAAGGCATACACGAAAAACTTGTTAGCGTTTGTTTTTTCGTAATGTTTTTAATTTTATTAGAAAATTTTGGCTACCTTCCAAAATCCCCCCCCCCTAATTTTTTTTGTTCTAATTTAATTCAATTATTAAAAAAACACAAAATATTTCTAAATTATGAATGAAAATACATTTTTCTTGCATTTTCAGTTGACATTATAATTTATGTTTTTTTTATAAATTACCTAAGATAACCTACTTTTCTAATATATTGTGTTTAAAAAAATACAAACTACTAATATAACATATGAACGTAATCACATCCCCAGGTGCAAAAAGCAATACATTCAATTCCATTCTCCAAAAGTATCTATTAAGCTTTCGGTATACTGTAGTGTCCAATTTATCATAAATGGTAAAAATTAGTAAAGTGTTTTCTCAAATTCATCATATATCACTAGACCGAAATCTAAAATTGAATAGTCTAGTAAATGAATGTTTAAAGACCTCAAACTTTTACACATTCAAATCTCTTAAACGTATGCCACGATCGTCTACCTATTTATTCAAACAAATTAGTCGAAAAACATCCAGATATTTTAAGATGTTAACTTATCAATTGCTTCAACGATCAAAAAGGAAACCCACCATCTAATTAATCGCTGTATCTGAATATTCTTTTTATTTTTTTCAACAAAACTCCAAGACTTAATGCCACAAAATTTTCAAACAAAAAAAAAAGAAACCTCCAAGACTTCCAATTTAGTTAACTCTGGTGAAACTTCTATAAATTAATATTCGATAAATTAATATTTTAATAAATTAATTTTTTTTAAATTAATAATTTAATTTAAATATTATTTTTATAAATTAATAAATATAATAAATTAATAAAATATCCTAAAATATATTGGTTGCAATGTTATTAATTTATAGAAGTTTACGGTATCTTTAAAAAAAAAAAAAATAGAGCCAATCGTTCCCAAAATCACTCCCAAAGAAAACTCTATAAGCGGTGGATCTAATTTTTCTCCTCTCTTGCTAGCCACCGCCCCTATTCCTTTGTTCGGTGGTTGTAGCTTCGGAAATCCTCTCCACCGCACTTTATCTCATGGTAGTGCTCTTTTCCGGTTATTGTAGGTCGCTGATCTCTCTTGGTTGTGGATCTTATCGTCGGTGCGGCGGCGGTTTGGTGAAGCTTCCTCCCTGGATTTGTGAAGGCTTGGTCTCAGGGAGCGGCTCTCTCCTCGTTGTCGATGCGGTGGCGGTTTGAGGTGTTGCGGTGGTGTTCCGGTGCCATGTAGCTTGCCGTGGTGGTATTGGTTGTGGATCTGAAGTCGGGGCGGTGGCGTTGCGGCGAATGGGCTTTCGGCAAGAGGTTTCTCGGTTCTTTCGCCGGCATGACTGATTTGCTAGAGGATGGCGAATTCATCACTGTCAGTGTTGTCTTCTCTGGCGTCTTCTCCTCCGAATGGTCCTCTTTCTCTTCGGCTGCTGCGTTCGGCATCATGGAGTAGGTGAACCCCTCCGCCTGTCGTTGCGGTGGCTCTAGATCTCCCGGCGGTGTTTGTCTTAGGTTTGCGGCGGTGGTCTGACGTCTCTCCTCTTCGCCTCTCTCCCTTCTCGAAATCTAGCGGAGGCGCTGGTCATGTGCCGTCTCCGTCTCCTGCGGTGGTTTTCTGTGCCGGCGGAGTCCAGTGCTCGGAGTGGTTTTTGTTTGGCGGCTGCGGTGCGGTTTTGGTTTCACATCTGCGAATTAAAACTTCTCCCGGTTTAGGCGTCGGTTAGTTGGTTTGGTTACTTTGGTAACCGGCCAGTTTTCCTTGTGGTCTTAGCTGATTTAGGTTTAGGGTTTCTTGAGGTTTGAGTCTATTGTAATTGGGAAAGAATTTCTACCAGACATATTTGGAATTGTTAGTTATAAACCCAAAAAAAATAAAAAATTTAGTTCAATGCCACAAAATTTAAAAAATAAAAACAAAACTCCAAGACTGCCAATTTTTTACTTTAAAGAAGAGCTCCACACATGGACACATCACATTCCAACGGCCATGATCAACCAAGCAAAAAAATATCAGCGTATTTGTTGGTCGGCCCATCATGATCCAACTGTCAATGTGGATTCTTTAACAAACCAAAAAAAAACTCTCAATGTGGATAAAATATAACGATTTTTTATTTTAAAATCAACAATGAAAACACATAATGATACATATATAAAGACTAATAATACAATCCCTTATCGGAAGCCAAAGATTCCAATGCTAGCAAGAACAGATTCAAGCTCAAAACACAAAAAGATTGAGATTCCATTTTAAACTGTCAATACTGTAAAATAGACAAATATGTTGAATAAAACGATACAAACATTAGCGCCTAAAATGCATTATTTTATTTGATGATACTTAATTTAACCAATGCCATGGTGATGTAATTAATCATCTGAACTCTATACTTACTTAGTCAGATTAAAAAAAGAACCTAAAAATAAAGAGACTAGAGAGTGGATGAGGAGCTGATGTGGAAGCGTGGGAAAATGAGTGACGTTAAAGAACACGTGACAGTCGCCAGCAAGAAAACAGTAATGTGAATCCAATTCCAACTTTTAACCTTTTTTAATTTCTTATCCTTGCGGCTATTTTTGTCTTTTACCGTTACTACTACAACGTCTTTTCACCGTCGATTCTCCTCTTCTTCACTCGCTCTTTCCAAGCGCGTGTTCTCCAACATTTTCTCTTAACCAGTGGTTTATATACTCGTTATACCGATTAACCAAACTGAGACATCGTCCGGTATAATAACTAACATCGAATAATTCTCGTTATTGTCATTAAAGTTGACAACTTTGAAACAAGTCTCTGGTCGGATTAGAATCTTGAAGAAGACCAAGACGCAACTTGCTCCCAAAACATAATGTAGGGATACAGTTGTACACATCATGGAGTTAAATCATTGATTAATTAATAGAGTTTTTTCATTAATCAATCATAGGCTATAGTAATGATCCGAAGCAATAGTAACACTGGTCAAGATTGTTTCTAAAATCAATTAATAAAAAAAATAAAACCCATGAACACAGTTTCCTTGTTGTTTCAGTAAAAGAAGAACTCTTTCTTTAGACCCAAATTTCAATTTCTGAATTTCTCCAGTTCTTTCTTCTTAATTTTGGTCCCACAATTTTTCCTTCGGTGTATTTCCCTGAAATTAGTCCTTTTTTTCCTTCTGGGTTTTTGGTGTTTTCCTTTGATTTTAATTTCCTCGAGTGTCGAGCTTATAAGAGAGCAGATTCTCGAGTGTCAAATTATTGAGGGTAAAACTTACTTCATTGACAAAAGTTCATTGAACCTTAACTCTTACGTTGCGTCTTAAATCTCATTCTCACCCACATATTAAGAAACAAAAAAAGTTTGCATTTTTATTGAGGATTGGGTTTTTAGAATTTAACGGAACAGACTTTAGCCTTTTTCTTTTTTTGTTTAATTCACCAACCATTAAGCTCTCTGATGACGATTCCTCTACTTTTCCAGTAAGTTTTTTTATCTTTCTCTTCTCAAGATTGCTACTTGTTTAATCCCCCTTTGATTTGTTATGGATCTTGTCGCTTTCATGATGTTTTTTGATCGGTTGTTTACAGATTCGTAGGCATGGTTTTGTTCGATTAATGTTTGGTTTTAGTCCATTCTGACTTGGAACAATGGTTGCTAAGAGATCTATTACACAGTTGGGGTGTTGTAAGATCTACTGTCTTCTTCTACCTCTGCTTTTGTCTTTACTGATATGGATTCCTTCGATCTCCTTAGCTGCTACTAACCCTGATGATGGTAAGAACTTTTTCCCCAAGAAAATCTGTAATTTTTGGCTTCTAGATTTACATTTTGTATCACTGAATTTAGAAGTGAGATCTGTGTGTATTGCTTGAGGATTTTCAGATTTTCTTCCACTGTTTTTATGAGGATTAATCAGCATTGTTGTAATTGAATCAGTTGCTGCAATTAATGGATTATTCGCTGCGCTTGGCGCACCTGTTCTTCCTGGCTGGATTGCTTCTGGTGGTGACCCATGTGGTGAAGCTTGGCAAGGCATTATCTGCAATGTTTCAGATATAATAAGCATGTAAGTTCTTTCTGAGATAACAACTCTTGAGTTATCTTATCTTATCTATCATTTATTCTTTCTGTTAATTCTGTTCTGAATGGTGACAGAACTGTAAATGCCGCAAATTTGCAAGGAGAGCTTGGTGACAACTTAGCTAAGTTCACTTCTATCAGGGGAATGTAAGTATATAGACACACAATATGACAATCTTGACTAGTCAATTTGGATGTTTCTTGTAACCTTTTGTATTTGCTTTTTGTTTACTTTGTTTTATCTCCAGAGATTTCAGCAACAATCGCATTGGAGGAAGCATACCTTCTAATTTACCGGTTACATTGCAGCATTTGTATGTATACAACTTAACAATGTATAATTTTTGAATAGGGTTTGTTGCTTTGAGCAGTTTGTATGATAATGGTCTTTACCTTTTGGCAGTTTTCTTTCAGCTAATCAGTTCACCGGAAGCATCCCGGAATCTCTAGGAACATTGAGTTTTCTAAATGACATGTAAGTTCAGATTACTTCCTAGTTCTTTTTTTATTGCTTGGTGCTGATGAAAATTTTGCCATTTGTTTTCAGGTCTTTGAACGATAACCTTCTCTCAGGAGAGCTACCCGACGTGTTTCAAAACCTTGTCGGGCTGATTAATCTGTATGCTTCTTCTTCTTTATAGTTTGGTGAAAAGTTACTGTTTCTATGGATTGTTTTGTGATCTGATATCTTTGTGCAGTGATCTATCATCTAACAATCTAAGCGGCACATTGCCTCCTTCGATGGAGAATTTATCAACTCTTACCACATTGTAAGCTTTGGTTATTACAAAGAAAGAAGTTTTGTATCTCTTTTGGTTTCTTTCTCGCTTAGCTGATAATCTTGAGTGTTGCAGACGTGTTCAGAACAATCAGCTCTCAGGAACTCTAGACGTTCTTCAAGGCCTTCCTCTTCAAGACTTGTATGTTTCTTTCTCTCACAATTTGTTATATTCTTAAGAAATGATAATTTTGCAAGAGTCTCAGATCTTGTTGTCTTCTTGAAACAGAAACATAGAGAATAACCTCTTCTCTGGACCCATACCGGAAAAACTGCTAAGCATTCCGAAATTCCTGTAAGTGCTCTCTAATTTACTGTTTACTAATCCTATAAAGGCATTTCAGGTTCTTACAGTTACCCTTGTATATACTTAAAATGGTGAAGCAGAAATGAAGGGAACCAGTTCAATTCCACCACGGTTAATTCTACGACGACTGCACCATCATTGTCCCCGTCTCTGTCTCCAACAAAACCAGCTCCAACACAACCATTCTCTAAAGCTCCACCTTCTCCAACTGAGAGGAATCGAGGGAAAGCTGCTGATGGACCTTCTGCTTCAGAAGGATCTAGCTCCAAGAATTCTGAAGGACAAAACTCTTCACATACTAAACGGATAGTCCTCGTAGCATTTGCTGGCGTCCTCTCCTTCGTTATTCTGGTTTTGGCAATACTCTTGCTCTTGCCAAAATGTGCAAGAAGAAGAAGAGAACATGCTAATAGAGTCTTCAAACGGCATCAAGTTGGTGCTGATAGAGGAAGCAGAGAGAATGCTCTGGAAAGCGGGCCTCCGGTACTGCCACCACCTGCTCGATCTGAAAAAGGTAAGATTGAAATTTACAAGTTTGTCTATTGGTTCCTACGGTCCTTCTTTAAGTAATGTTGGGATTGTGCTTATGAACAGCTCAAAGGGAACCCGTCAAGAAAGCTGGGGAGGAACCAAAGGTTTTACATGACCTTGAGAGGTTGCGGAGACCTGCGCCTATATTAAGACAAGAAAGTCAAGATATTGACTTTTCAATGTTGATGCCTCCTCCCCCACCGCCACCACCACCACCACCACCTCCTCCTCTGGCTGAGAAGGTCACTGTTATGCCTCCTCCTCCTCTGGCCGAGAAGGTCACCGTTATGCCAATTGTGTCTCCTGAAAGACCTTTTAAAAAGCCTTCCCCTAAAACTCGCTTACCCGTGACTTCTGTGAAGCACTATTCCATTGCATCTCTTCAACAATATACAGAGAGCTTCTCTCAGGAAAATCTCCTTGGCTCGGGCATGCTTGGGAGTGTTTATAGGGCACGGCTTCCCAACGGAAAGGTATGATGCACCGAATTTAAACATTTTTGGCTCAGAAAATTTGCTTTGTTTCTGAATCTTAAATCTTTAAATTTCTTCTTTACAGCTGTTAGCTGTCAAGAAGTTGGACAAGAGGGCTTCTGAGCAACAACAGGATTATGAATTTATCGAACTAGTGAACAGTATAGACGGGATTCGCCATGCCAATATTGTTGAACTTGTGGGTTACTGTGCTGAGCACGATCAAAGACTATTGGTCTACGAATATTGCAGTAATGGTACGCTACAAGACGGGTTGCATTCAGACGATGAATTCAAGAAGAAACTTTCATGGAATACCCGTGTCAGTATGGCACTTGGAGCTGCGAGAGCCCTTGAGTAAGTTCTTGTTTTACTTCAAAATGGATGCTTCCAACCTTGTTTTTCACCCGATTGCTGACTTTTTTTAATGTTTCAAGGTACTTGCATGAGGTGTGTGAACCACCTATCATACACAGAAACTTCAAATCAGCCAATGTTCTACTCGACGATGACCTGAGTGTTCTTGTCTCAGATTGTGGTTTGGCCCCACTAATATCATCAGGCTCTGTGAGTCAGGTAAAGTACTTAAAACCCAATGAGCTCGATTCTGATGGCTTTGAAAATTTTCAAGATGTAAAACTAAACGATTTCTTGTAATAATAATCAGTTGTCAGGACAACTGCTAGCTGCTTATGGATATGGAGCTCCAGAGTTCGACTCTGG
Organism: Cardamine occulta; assembly: GCA_028015245.1. Taxonomy (NCBI): domain Eukaryota; kingdom Viridiplantae; phylum Streptophyta; class Magnoliopsida; order Brassicales; family Brassicaceae; genus Cardamine; species Cardamine occulta. Next base: position 1,873,580 of record CM051393.1, on the reverse strand, counting down.
AATCTATACGTGGCAGAGTGATGTATATAGTTTTGGTATTGTTATGTTAGAACTCTTGACCGGTAGAATGTCCTATGATAGGTATGCACGTCACATTGTTTGATTTGCTTAGATTTGTTTTGTTTCCAGTTAAGTGTGTATTCATATCAATGAGTCGTTTATATATAGGGACCGGAGTAGAGGAGAGCAGTTCTTGGTGAGGTGGGCAATCCCTCAGCTTCACGATATTGATGCATTGGGAAATATGGTTGATCCATCTCTTAATGGAAAATACCCTGCAAAGTCATTGTCACACTTTGCTGATATAATTTCCCGGTGTGTTCAGGTAAAGCACATATTGACACATACTGTGATTAGATGTTTGTGATTGTGTCTGCTTGACCAAAAGTGTTTTATTCTTTGTTATATTTGCTAGTCTGAACCAGAATTCAGACCATTGATGTCTGAAGTTGTTCAAGATCTACTAGATATGATCAGAAGAGAGCGTCATGGTTCAGGGGAACCTATCGCAGATTAGTGAATTGTAAAGAAGCCTTTTTTATCAGATCATCTCTGTGAATTCGTGGAAACGAGAGATGTTCAGTTCTGAGAAACAACAACAACATAAGGGACAAAACCAGAGACATAAAAGGAGTCAAAGAGCTGATTCTGCAGCCAAGAAGAGGCTTATATGATGTGAACTGAGTCAAGGAAAAAGATCAATGTGCTTGCTTCCATTCGGCGAAAGATTCGATTGTGAATCTTTGTTCGTTGAAGACCTCTACTGTAAAATAGTGTGTTTACTTTATTCTTTGAACTTTCTATTTAAAGCTCACAAAAGTTGGTCTGTGTTGTATTCATTTTAAGTATGTGTGTGACTTTGTGTATTTGTGTCTGTAAACATATTTATCCGAATCATTCTACTTACTAATCAACGAAGGTCCAATAAACCATACCAAACCGGACTTTACCGAAATAAACGAATCTGTCATAATTAGTTACACACGAGATAAAACCAAACTAAAGAAGATCTAGGAGGATAAGTACTAAGAGATATATTATACAGTAACAAATAATCGCAAGTATATATGCAGCTACCGAGCTAGAATGAAAACGTAACTTGAAACGCATCACGCCACTGTTCCTGTCGGAGTTGTGACTATGTTGTGAGATTGGATTCAGATAAAGTCCCTCTCGGTACAACTGTCATATTCGTCGTGGAATCTTCACAACATATTGATGAAGAGGATCTGTACAAGAGATTTCATGATCCAGTAAAAAATGAATTTGACTTCTTTGACGAAGAAGAAGAAGCTGAGGGCGACCAAATTGAGATGTCTCATGTTCCTCAGCTTCAATATCAGCATTTCAAGAGCACTCAGAGTACAGAACCAAACCGTGGTCAAGACAATTTCAACCAATCTTTTTATATGCATTATTATCAACCAATGATGTACCAGATACCTGAGACTAATCAGCACAACCAAATGGGCATTGTTCCTAATCTACTCTACAGTCAAGCTCCAATGATGCCAATGATGTACCAGCGAGAGCAGCCATTCATGAGACCTGAGACCTATCAGCAGAACCAGATGTGCATTGTTCCCAATCTAGTCCTAAGTCTAGCTCCAATTATGCCAATGATGTACAACCAACAGCATAATTTCAGGAGCAGTCAGATTATAGAACCAAACCGTGGAGAACAAGGATCAACATTGTTTGCAGGTCAAAGCTATTTCAACCAGCCTTTTGGTATGCAACAACAACATTCTCTCAATACAGAAGCTCCAATGATGTACAACCAGCATGATAGTTTTCAGGGCCGTGCACAGCTTATAATATTTGAGGCATTGGCCTAGGGCTCTAATTTTTTGAAAATAAATTAAGGGCCTTTTTACAAATATATTTGTTCTACAAGATTTTGATTTTTAAAATAACTTTTTTGTTGAAAGATATATGTTGTTTTTAACATGATTTTGTTTATGATAAATGGGATTTAAGTGATCAAAAAGGAAAAAAATATAACATGAATCATTATATAGAAACAATGTTAACTGTTTTCCATTGGTTTATGACTTAGTACTGTGAGAGAGAGAAGGCTTTAACCCTAACTGTCTAATCAACGCAACATTTCATTTTTTATTTATTATTTTTTTTGTCTACATTTCGTTTTTTAATTATTATTAATATTATTACTCATTCTTATGTTAAACACTCGCGCGCCTTTATCTGTGGTATTATAAGGAATTAACTCTGAAAATAAAATTCTACTCATTAATTACATTAATAATCAAATAGTACTCATTTTCTTTTGGTAAACAGTTACAATATCAACCGCCGGAAAACTGGAAGACATGTAAAAGTAAAAAAAAAAAAAAGATAAATTGTAAAGGCTAAAATTATTTCAAGGCTCGGAGACCATTATCTCCTACTTGACATGCAAATTTTCACTTGGAAAAAAAAAATAAACTAGCTAAAAAAAGAATACAGACAGATAGTAATAAAAAAAAAAATAGAGTTAAGAATGGCTTACATGGTAAGTAACTGATCTACTTAGCATGCTCGTTCACTAGTCTACAAAGCCAAAATGTATTCACACTCAGATTCAAGGTGGCTTCTTTCTCTTTATATGAATGATAAGCAGTAGCGACTTGCCGGTTGTTTTTATCAGAAGACAGTACAGAACATAAAGGTAACATGTATATACAAATGATATAGCATTCATGCGTGTGATTATGAATTATCATAGGGAGCTTGATGAACGGAACTCTTCACATTATCTCTTAAAGTCCAGTTTTTTTCAACAAGTAAAGGGAGAATCATTGATTGTTTATGCTAACATTGATTAGTCAAAGTGCGCATAATATTACAAACAATTTCAGAATCCGTTGTTTCTGATCAAGATGATCCCAAGGTGAAAACTGAAAACTTCAAAGAAGCCTCTTGATCTTTCTTTTTTTCAAAGATTCCTCTGCTGATTTCGATTCCCTCGACTGGTTTTGGAGAATTCCAAGTTTCGAGCTTTTCTTCTTCTAATGATGACAAGAGGGCGTGAGGAAGAGTGTAGACAATAGTTTAAGAACCAAAGAAGCCACAATCTCAAAGGTCATTAGCCATTACTAATTTAATATCTTTTCCTTAAGTTTCACAAGTTTTGTGCAGGAGCAGCTTCCTCCACTTGTACATGTGAATCCTATTCAGTTGGTATCTGAACGACATTATTACCTCTTCTTGTATAGTAATTTTGCTTCTTCTGTTTGATTTCTTAGAAATATCTCTGCTTGAATTAACAACTGCAGTAAAAGATAGCAACAAAGAGAAAAAGCGAAGAAACAAAAACGTGTACCACAAGTAACAAGAAGAACAAAAACAGAGTGATGAATTGATGCCTCCGAGAAGATCAGAAGCAGAAACATGGCTGTCTCTACCAAACCAATATCATCATCATCCAACAGGATATCAGATTATTCAAAGGTCAAATCAGATGCAGCATTCTAGGATTAACAGAGCCTTTAGTTACATTTGTAGGTCAAAACCCGTTTAGAATACCCTATTGGAAGGCTTTAGTTTACATTTGTACGTCTCAGTGAGTTTCCCCAAGTTATTTAGCATCAATATATTCTCTTCCTAAGCGATTTCCCAAATCGAGAAATGGTCCAAAAAAGTTTTGCAATTTTTTCCAGATCGATCCCAAAAAGTTTCCGAACCCTAGATTTCCAAACTTTTTGGTTATTGCAGCTCTGATGTTCGTTGTCCAATGGATCTTGTTCCCAATTCTGGTAAAGTTCTGATCTTCATTGTTGCAGAATCAATTTTTAAGTAAACCGGACTTTACCGAAATAAACGAATCTGTCATAGTCAGTTACACACGAGATAAAACTAAACTAAAGAAGATCTAGGAGGATAAGTACTAAGAGATATTATACAGTAACAAATAATCGCAAGTATATATGCAGCCACCGAGCTACAATGAAAACGTAACTTGAAGCGCATCACGCCACTGTTCCTGTCGAAGTTGTGAATATGGTAAAATCTCTAGAGAATTTACACTTTTTTTTTTTTTTGTTTCTTAGCAGTTTCATGCTTGAGTTTAAGCGCAACTTATGAACACAGGTATTAGACAAACATAGGGTAATTCCTGGGTGGGGATATCATAAAACTTTGAATGTTGGTACAATGCTGTATATGGGTAAAACAAAAGTTCTATTAGTATATATAGCCAATAATGTTAATGAGCCCACGAAGAATAATAAAAAGATCTAACATTTTTAAAGGACTTGTCCTCTTGGGTTTTTAAAAGGATTTACTCGAAACATGTCCTTGTTATTAGCTTGGTTTTTGAACTCGATTGAGTCATTACATTTGATTCAGTTTAGGACCTAAACAATCTTTTTACGGTGCCATGCCAAAAGCAATAAAAAGCCTTTTTGTTTTGCATTGGTTTGTTGGCGTTCTTATAAACTATTAAAGTTATCTTTTTTTAATTAGCTATTGAGAATTTGAAATTCTGCAGCAAAATCTCTATTTGGTCAAATATCATTTTCGAGTTCTGGAGACTCAGGTTTCTGAAAATCTGGTAATCCTGTCTACCCTTGAATTGTTTTTGGTCAATCCCTTAACTTTTCTCTGTGTTTATGTGTACAAAAAGATCAAGACTTTGATGCTGGTTAGATGTTCAAGTCTTCAAGAGACAATAAAAGGAGTCAAAGAGCTGATTCTGCAGCCAAGAAGAGGCTTCTATCATGTGAATTGGGTCAAGGAAAAATATCAATTTGCTTGCTTCCATTCGGCGATAATTCGATTGGTGGAGAGTTTCTTTTTGTGAATCTTTGTTCGTTGAAGACCTCTACTGTAAAATGGTGTGTTACTCCATTCTTTGAACTTGTTTCTATTTAAAGCTCATAGAGGTTAGTCTGTGTTGTATTCTTTTTAAGTATGTGTGAGACTGTGTATTTGTGCGTGTAACATATTTATCCGAATCATTCTGCTTACTAATCAACAAATGTCCAATAAACCATACCAAACCGGACTTTACCAAAATAAACGAAACTGTCATAGTTAGTTACACAAGAGATAAAACCAAACTAAAGAAGATCTAGGAGGATAAGTACTAAGAGATATTATACAGTAACAAATGCCCATCACTAACTTTTGTTCTCTAAATCAAGATAAATTTATGTTACGTCTAAAAGAATAATGTATTTCTAGCTCATTAATTTTTGCAGTTCATAAATGATAAAAGTGGGTTTTTTTAAATGTCGGTTATTAACCCTAGCTGAATTGGTTCCATTTCCTTTTCGGGTTCTGGAGTCTTATGTTTCTCAAATTCTGGTAATTCTCTCAACCATGGAATTGGTTTTGGTCAATCTCTTAACAATGTCATGTGCTTACGTGTACAAAAGCTTAAAATTTTTGGCACAGGCTGGGGTGTTAAAAGAGACAATTTTGGATGTCCTGTCTGAATCAATTTTTAAGTAAACCGGACTTTACAAAAATAAGCGAATCTGTTATTGGTATACACGAGAAAAAACCACCAAACTAAAGAAGATTTAGGAGGATAAGTACTAAAAGATATACAATAACAAATAATCGTAACTATATATGCAGCCACCAAAACCTAGAATGAAAACGTAACTTGAAGGGCATCACGCCACTGTTCCTGTTGGAGCTGTGAATATGGTAAAATCTCTAGAGAATTTACACTTTTTTTTTTCTTTTTTTCTTAGCAGTTTCATGCTTGAGTTTAAGCGCAACTTATGAACACAGGTATTAGACAAACATAGGGTAATTCCTGGTTGGGGATATCATAAAACTTTGAATGTTGGTACAATGCTGTATATGGGTAAAACAAAAGTTCCATTGGGTCGTGTGGTTGGGTACTACTTTGGATCTGTAACGAAACCTGACTATATTGTGAGATTGGATTCAGATACGTACAAGAGATTTCAAGGTACACCTGTCACGTTCTTCCGGAAATCTGCACAACATATTGATGAAGAGGATCTGTACAAGAGATTTCATGATCCAATAAAAAATGAATTCGACTTATTTGAAACTGAGAAGCTTCCTCAGTATCATTATCAGCATTTCAAGAGCACTCAGAGTACAGAACCAAACCGTGGCCAAGACGATTTCAACCAACCTTCTTATATGCATTATCAACCAATGATGTACCAGCTGCAGCATAATTTCATGAGACCTGAGACCTGTCAGCAGAACCAGATGGGCATTGTTCCTGCTATAGTCCCAAGTCTAGCTCCAACTATGCCAATGATGTACAACCCGCAGCATAATTTCAGGAGCAATCAGATTACAGAACCAAACCGTGGAGCACAAGGATCAACATTGTTTGCAGGTCAAAGCTATTTTAACCAGCCTTTTGGTATGCAGCAACAACCTTCTCTCAATGTACAAGCTCCAATGATGTACAACCAGCACCACCAATTCATGACTAATCAGCAGAACCCAATGGGGACTATACCAAATCTAGTCCAAAACCAAGCTCCAATGATGTACAACCAGCAGCAGAGATTTAGTGTGGATCTCAGCTATTCCAACCAACAACATTTTGGCTTGCCCGAACCACGGCCTGAGATGAATTTCAATCCCCCAAACGCAGCACACAATGCCTAAGTAAAACGTCTCTAGACTTGATTTTGGTTGTCTACTACTCTTTATTAAAACGTTCATGACTGTTTAGTCAAGATCAGCAGAATATTTGGTTTGCTAATGTTCTTTATCAAATTTAAATTATTTTTGATTTATTTGTCAGTTTTCGTTGAGCTTGCCCCAATTCTGTAGCAAAAATCTCTGTTGGGTAATTTTCTTGCATTGGTTTTGGTTAATATTTTTGCAATGTCTTGTTGTGTTTATGTGTATTAAAACTTTGATGCTGATTAGGTGTGGAAGAGAACAATTTGGATCTTCTGTCTGAATCAAATTCATTCAATGGACATGAAAAAAGGGTTTTAGGGAATGAGGAAAGTGTATAAGAGAATCTGGTGTGAAATCAGACACCCGTTCGCGAGAGAAGTTTTTGTTTTGTTTTTTTTAGAATCTTGAATCGTATTTGTTTGTAATCTTTGTTCGTTAAAGACAACCTCCTCTACTGTAAAATGTTGTGTTTACTAGATTATTTCAACTTGTTTGTTATTTAAAGCTCATAGAACTTACTTAAATTCTGGTATTTCTGTGTCAACCCTTGAATTTGGTTTTGGTCAATCTCTTAGCAATGTCATGTGTTCAAGAAACAATTTTAACTAATTAATATTGCAGGAGCTTCCTCCTATTCCATCTGTGAATCTTGTTTCTTCGGTAACTTAAAAGACGTTACTACCTGTACAAATCTCTGGTGTTGATTTCTTAGCAATTCTCTGCTTCAAATAACAGGTATTATACAAACAACTGCATAAGAGGATGGCAACAAAGAGAAAAAGTGAAGAAACAAAAACTTGTAGGACAAGTAACAAGAAGAACAAAAACAGAGTGATGGCTCTGAGAAGATCAGAAGCAGAAATATTGCCGTCTCCTCCAAACCAATACCATCATCTATCTTTATCCAAATCGAGAAATGGTCCAAAACTTTTTTGCAATTTTTTCGTTATTGCAGTTCTGATGTTCGTTTTCCAATGGATTTGGTTCCCAATTCTGGTAAATTCTGATCTTCATTGTTGAGATTAGGTTTGCCCATAGCTATACATCAACCTAATCTCAACACAGCAGCAGAAGTTAGCCTATTTTCTACTTGATGGATGACCTGAGCATTCTTGTCTCGCATTGTGATTCGGCCCTTTTAGTCAGGTAAACTAAGTGCTTGATTCTGATGGTTTCACCTTTTCAGTCTTCAAGATCTAAGAAAAAAACTAGCTTGTTTTTACTTCTTACAATACTCAGTTATCAGGACAATTACTGGCCCCTTGTGATTCTAAGATTGTGGTTTAGCCTGGTGAGTCAGGTGAACTGCTAAAACCCAAAGAGCTTGATTATGGTTTCACCTTTTCAGCCTTCAGGTTCCTAACAAAACTAACTCTTTTTTTATCATAGTAATCAGTTATGAGGAAAACAACTAGCCTCTTATGGATGTGGAGCTTCAGAATTCAGCCTCTGGAATCTTATGCATAGCGGAGTGAATTGTAAAGAAGCAAGTTTTTCAACTGTGAAGACGATAGATGTTCAATTCTCAGAAACAGCAACAGAGGGGACTAAGTATATCAAAAGAGTTGAAACCTAAAAGCTGATTCTTCAGCCAAGACCCTACTTTTGTGTGTTTTGGTTGTCTGTGAATTGGCTCTCAAAGCAGATCCATGTGTAAATTGGTGTTTATTTGAACTGGTTTCTACTCGTAAAACTTTCTCTGTGTTTTAATGCTGTAGATTTGTGCTTGTAATAACATTTTCACCTGGTTAAAAATTGTAATTACTAATTAAATTTAGCTCCAATAAACCGGACTTAACCGAAACAAACGGATCCGATTTTGCGTAATTGTAATTACGTGTAGAAACGCAAGTGGAGAGACTCGGGTTTAAGTATTTTATTTAAGATTCTTTTGCTTTCTCTTCTTCACTAATTCTTCTCTCTGTGTCGCTGATAAACCAACCACGAAAAAATTCTTCCCTCTGTCTCTGATAAACAACAAAGAAGAAATTCAAAGAAATGGAAGCAAATGAGACTCTTAAAGAAGGAGAAGAACGACTAGCACAAGTAAGAGGCTCTGTTTCTTCTTCCGTTTTTTGTTTACTTGATTCATACGTAACCAAGATTGGGTTTTACTGGTTTTGATAAAAACGATCTAAGATTTTGAGTTTTCCTGGGTTCTTTTTGAAACTCAATTATGATAAAAACCAAGATTGCTGCTTGTTGAAATCTGGGTTTTCCTGGGTTTCTTTTTAAAACTTAATTATGATAAAAACTCATGATGCATCACAGCAAGATAACGTTGTTCTTGACTTCTTGTTATCTTGCGAGATACAGAGCGTAGCTGAAGAAGACGAGATACAGAGAGTAGCTAAAGAAGACGATCACAATGATGGTGATAATAAACACGAGACAGAGGTAAATACAGTTTTTACGTATGTAAGATGCTTAAATGTGAAATCTGTATTTTCCAATGGTTCCTTAATTTTGGCTAATGCAGAATCAAGACGAAACTTCTAGTCTTCTTCCTCATCGGGATCCAGTGTTTACTGGGACTCCTACGAGTTATCAATTGATGAATCCTATTGGTACGCAGCAGCAACTCAATCGCAACCCAGCACCTTCGAGTCACCAGCTTCCTGAGGATCCATTCGGCCAGCAGAGCCCATATCCACTTCCAATAGCTAACTTTCATAACCCAAATCCACCTCCAATGGCTTACCATCATAATCCTTATTATCCAGCTCCAATGGCTTACCATCATGATCCAACTCCAATGGCTTACCATCATAATCCAGCTCCAATGGCTTACCATCATGATCCAGCTCCAAGGGCTTACCATCATGATCCACCTCCAAGGGCTTACCATCATGATCCACCTCCAAGGGCTTACCATCACGATCCACCTCCAAGGGCTTACCATCACGATCCATCTCCAAGGGCTTACCATCACGATCCACCTCCAAGGGCTTACCATCATGATCCACCTCCAAGGGCTTACCATCATAATCCACCTCCAATGGTTAACATGATGATGCCTCAGTTCAGGAGTGATCAGATGCTTAGGATGATACCACCAAGGGAACAACCAAGACCATTAGCTGGAGTTGAGAACTATTACAACCCACAACAACAATTTGTCTTGCCTGATCCGAATCATCAACCATTGCAGCAAATTCAGCCTCAAATACAACAGCCAACGCAGTCTCAGGGGTTTGATGCTGGAGCCTCTTCTGATCAAGGTCAAGATCAGCAGCAGCCTAGGTGAAACGATTCTTGAAATGATTTTCAAGTTTTTAATTTCTCATTACTAAATACTCTCTCACAAAATAGCACTTTGGATTGATTTTGATATCTGTAAAGGAATTGCTGTCTCCAGATTAAAAATAAAACAGGGGAGTTTCTCAGTTTCTCTTGAATCGTTTAGTTTAGCAAATCGTTTGTTGTCTCCAGATTAAAAATAAAACAGGGGAGTCAATTTCAATCCTCTACAGTTTAAAGTTCTCTTCTAAATAGTTTTAGTTTTAGCAGTTTCAACATACCAAAGTTGTCTTCATAGTTGACAAAAGACCCATTACAAACTCCTAATCAAATGGACTAAATTTCAGTAACTTTAAGTGAAAGGTCACTCTAGTCTTGTTAAAGATTCTATTTTTACAATGCCCACTTTTGTGTAATATCGAATGAGGCTGTGAGAAAATGCTGTAAATTGACATTCGAACAGCATCACTCATCACGCAGAACACAAGAAAAGACGGAGCTAAGAGAACCGCGAAAGAATTTAGAGTGAGCTCCTCATCTCATGTCTTGTTGATGTAGCTGAACCTTCAGATAAAGAGCCAGAATCGGAGTATGGTACTTGTTGCACCGTGAGTTTCAATGAAACGGAGGTGAAGAAGACAGATGATAGAAAAACAGAGTGACCGAAAAGAAAACGGATTCTTCTAAATCTGATGGTGAATTCTCGACCTTTTCATCTTCAACAAGAGCTGAAGACGAAGAAGAAGAAAAAAAAAAGTGTGAGACAAAGTGTTTAGATGATAGTTTGAGAACAAATAACCAAACAACTTCCAAGTGTTATTATCCTTTGCTCTGCTTTACAAGTTTTGTTAAAACTATGAAATCTGTTTCAATTTTGCAAGAACTTTCACCAGTTCAATTTTTGAATGTCTCACAACTTGTTTCTTCATTAATATTAGACAAAAAAAATGCAGTAGAAAGAGGGAAACAAATAGAAGAATGAATACAAGTCAACAAATTGAATCTTGTAGCACAAGAAACAACAAGAACAAAAACAGAGTGATGGTGGCTCCGAGAAGATCAGAAGCAGAAACATTGCCGTCTCCTCCAAACCAATATCCTCCTCATCTTTATCCAGTCCAATATCAGATTTTGATTTTCCAAACAATTAAAGCAGCAATATCTAGGCTAACAAACTGTGAATGTTAGTACTTCTGAATCTAAAACAGTAAAGAACAAATCAGAAAATGGGCCTATTAGTGTTTAGTCAATAATATTAATGGGCCCACAAAGAATCATAAACAGGCCCAATTAAGCTGTTAACGATCTCGAGAATCCCACATCGCTTAGGAAAAAAGAAGAAGCAGAGTTTATATATGAATGGAGTCAAATAAGTGATTGTCCCTTCGGGGACATCCGATAAAATTGGAACGATACAGAGAAGATTAGCATGGCCCCTGCGCAAGGATGACACGCACAAATCGAGAAATGGTGTTCCCAGATCGAACCCAAAAAATTTCGAGCCCTAGATTTCCAATTTTTTTCGTTATTGCAGCTCTGATGTTCGATGTCAAATGGATTTTGTCCCCAATTCCGGTAAAGTTCTGATCTTCACTATTGCTGCATAGTTTTGTTTTCAGTTCGGTTCTTCAACTCAATTAACTGATTAAGTCATTACATTTATATCACTTTATAATTTTGTTACTTAGTAATTAGAATTTTGTAATTTTCGTTCCCAGTTATGCAGCAAAATCTCTAGATTCTTGTTTCTAAAATGCTGGTAATCATGTCAACCCTTGAATTGGTTTTGGTCAATTTCTTAACATTGTCTACAAAGGATTACGACTTTGATGCTTGTTAGGTGTTGAAGAGACTGTTTTGGTTGGATCTTCTGTCTGAAAATGTTCTCCACCTGTCTGAGTCAATTCCATTCATTGGATAGGAAAAAGGGTTATAAGGAATGAGGAAAATGCATAGGAATCAGAAAATTTTATGGTTTAGGATTTGGATTTTCAAAGACAATTGATGTTCACTGTTTCTAGATAGTTTTGGTTACAATATCATGTCAATCGTTTATCTCAAATTTTACTGGATGGTTCTTATGTGGTGTGTATCAATTGCTGGTAGATTATGTTTTAGCTTTGCAATAGTTATACATTGAATTGTAAAAACTACAATATTTATACATTATATTGATTAATGGCTTTGTGATTTAATCTCTCAGATGAAAGGCAAGTGATAGTTGAGGGCAAAGAAAAGCATAATAAGCTGCTGTTGTGTAAAGGTTCTTTCCTGTGGTTAACTAGAACAAGACTTCCATTGGGTTATGTGGATGAGATCTTTGCGACTGTATATAAACATTGCTATAGTTGTTAAGACTCAAATCAGAGAACCAACTGCCTCAAGGGATTAGTCAAGGTACACATGTCTTTCTCATACTCGAAGATTCCGTTCAGTATAACAAGAAAGGTTGTGATGGTGATGTGTCATCTGGAGATGAGAATGAGTTTTCATATGATGAACAAAAGAAGGTGAGTACAGAAAAATGCAGAAGAAGAGGGCAAAAATGGGGATCACTAGTGAGCAAAAAAAGGGTAACTAAGGAAATAAGAAAAAGGCTTTGGGTTTGTGAAGGTCTATGAACCAGGGAGCAGAACAAACCTTACTGTCTCCAAACTCTTCTACTGTGATGTCTCAAGCCATTGCAGGAACAGTACTGTCTCCTAATCGTTCTGAATCTTAAATGTCTCCTGTGAGGCCTCAAGCCATTCCTGGAACAGGTGGTCTGGTTTCTCAGTTTCAACCGTTGCCGTGGAGACCTGAGACTAATCAATCAGAACACATATCAAAAACAGTCAGTGGCTCACCAGATGGGCTTAATGATTCCTACTTCAAGTATTGCCAATGCCGAATCCAATCACGTAGTCTGAATTCAAACATGTACCAACCTTATTCAAACGTAGCACCATTGCCTGAGATGTAATCCAATCCATTTCCTTAAACTCTTGACATAATTTTAAAGTTTGATTAGCTAATTTTTACAACTTAAATATAATTTAAATGTTGATTACCGTTTTACTCGTATCCATTACTCTTGACATGATTTTCAAACTATTTTTGAGCAAATTCTTAAAGACTTTAAAATAGTTGATGACCGTTTCTAGTCAGATCCATTCAAAAGTCTGAAAGAAAGAAGTTTTCTTCACTCTTAACTCCTAATTAAAATGGATTTTTTTCAGTAAAAGTTCACTCTAGTCTCCTTTAAAAGATCCTCTTTTTAACAGAGTCCACTTTGTATATTATCCACTTGTCACATCGGTCACGCGCCTTCTTGCGTGTCAGAGAGTTTCAGTTTCGAACTTTTTCAACGTTTTTTTCTTTAAGAGGTACTCCATTAAACATTAAGCTAAAACATAATTAAAGAAATAAAACATGATAATTAATTAAAATCAGATTGATTTTGCCCACAATTTAAGCTATCCACGGAAAACCCTGAATTTAAAATTAATCACTTTTGATTCTCCATTTCTCTCTTCAGACCGCTCCGAATCTAACCTCAACTCATCTCGGACCATTTAAGTTTCTTCTTCAAAGATTTTGAAATCTTTTTCTCTCTCTCTGTCTCCCTCGTTATCTAGTTTTTGTCTGCAAAGCTGCGAGAACTCTTATGCTGCGTTCATCTACTGCTTCTTCCCTAATTTTCATTTGTATTTATCCAAGGACTTGTCTTGTTATGTTTTTTTAAGGATGCAGGACTTGTCTTGTCATGTTATTGAAACTCCGATTAAGTTATTAGATCTGACTAAGCTTAGGACTAACCAAGCTTTTTCGCTGCCATGCCAAAAGCAATAAACAGTGAAAAACCTTTTCTTTTTGTTCGGTTGGTGCATTGGTTGTTGGTATTCTTATCAACTTTCGTCTTCTATTAATTAGCTTTTGGTTGAGGCTTTGTCATTTTCACTGAACTTTCCCTATTTCTGGCATAAACTCACCAAAACTCTGCTGCAAAATCTCTATTGGGTCTTGTCCTTTTCGGGTGTCTGAAGTTCTGGTAATTTCTATCGACCCTTGTCTTTATTTGTACAAAAGATCAAGACTTTGATTTGCTGGTTAGGTGTTCAAGAGAAAGTTTTGAGCTTCTGTGTTTTTTTAGGAAATGAAGAAAGTGTATAGGAAGCTGATTTGGATCAGAGACCCATTAGCGAGGGTGAAGAGACACGTTAGTTTATATTCAGGGTTTAGGGTTTTCAGAGATAGAAAATGGATGATCCCGTTTCTAGCAAGCTTAGTCTTGTCGGTTACTCTCTTAATGTCTGTCATTTATCTCCAATTCGATAGTTCTTATGAGGAAGAACCATTGCCTTTTGATAATGCCTCAGAAGAATCTAAAGATTACTTTGTAGAATCACATTTGAGAAAGTCTTTGAACTCAACGAAGAATTCGAATTCTTCAGAGATTCCTAGGTTAGCTTATCTAATCTCAGGGACAAAAGGTGATAGTCATAGAATGATGAGGACTTTGCAAGCTGTGTATCATCCAAGAAACCAGTATATTCTGCATTTGGATCTTGAAGCTCCACCTAAGGAAAGGCTTGAGCTTGCAATGTCTGTGAAGAGTGATCTTACTTTCCGTGAAGTTGAGAATGTTCGTGTTATGTCTCAGTCTAATCTGGTTACTTACAAAGGACCTACAATGATTGCTTGTACGCTTCAGGCTGTGGCGATTTTGCTTAGAGAAAGCTTGGATTGGGATTGGTTCCTCAACCTTAGTGCTTCGGATTATCCTCTCGTGACACAAGATGGTTAGTTTTACTCAAATGTGCTCTTGTCCTGCATTAGTGATTTTGTTTTGAACTTTTAATGTTTTGGTCATTGATACATATAGTAGTGGCTCTTTTAATTCTTCTTTCTGATACTGCAGATTTGCTGTATGTATTCGCGAATTTGTCTCGGAATGTCAATTTTATTGAACATATGAAGCTCACTGGGTGGAAACTGTAAGTATAAACTGCTAAAATAGTAACTGATTGTCCCGGAATAGTGAATAAGATATGCTTATCATGGTCCTTTACAGGAACCAAAGGGCTAAATCAATCATTGTTGATCCCGGTCTTTACCTATCGAAGAAAACTGAAATTGCTTGGACTACTCAACACCGATCAATTCCCACATCTTTTAAGCTGTTCACAGGTTAGCTAGCATCTTCAAGTCCACATTACATAAACTGGTCTTATGGATGAAAGAAAGATGATTTATCTGTCCTGTCTTTAATCTTGAAGGCTCAGCATGGGTAGTCCTGACACGGTCTTTTCTTGAATACTCAATGTTGGGATGGGATAATTTCCCAAGGACGATGTTGATGTACTACACCAACTTTGTTTCCTCTCCAGAAGGATATTTCCACACACTCATATGCAACACTGAAGAGTTCAAGAGCACCGCCGTTGGGCATGACCTGCACTACATTTCTTGGGACTATCCTCCAAAGCAACATCCAAACTCTCTATCCATGAAGGATTTCGACAAGATGGTCAAAAGCCAAGCCCCTTTTGCTCGAAAGTTCCACAAGAACGATCCTGTATTAGACAAGCTCGATAGAGAGCTCTTAGGCCGCTCTCACCGGTTTTCCTCAGGAGCTTGGTGCATTGGTAGCGCAGAAAACGGTGCTGATCCGTGCTCAGTTCGGGGCGACGACTCAGTTTTGAAACCAGGCCCTGGCGCTGAGAGATTAAAGGAGCTTGTTCAGACACTTTTATCTGATGAATTCAGAAGAAAACAATGCTCATGAGAGGTAGTGATTCAAGCTTCAAAATTGTACATTGTTTATGTTTTGCTCATAGGTTCATAGGTTTCAATATAAAGTTATACAAAACAATAAATGTCGCCCAAATTTTTCGAGATAAAGCAATTACAATAGCAAGAACAGGTAGAGAGAGCTTCAAATTAAAATCTTGTTTCAGCTCTGGATTCAATACAAGAAATTGAAAGGGCTCTAACAAAAAGAGTTTGGAGAAAACAAAAAGTTTTCTTTCGAAATCAAGGTTTAAGTACACTTGTATAGAGAATTGGGAAAAGAATCACTATAACAAGAACGATTGCGAGTATAATGGCGATACAAGTCCATTTCCTCGAGCTCTTTTGGTGTTCTTTAGCCATCTGCAATTGATCAGACCCTCTCATGACAAAAGAGCTCGCCTTTGAAACATTCGATTCGATGTCGTTGAGCATATTCCCTTGAGCTTCAACAAGAGCAGCCATGTCGAGGAAGATTTGGTGCAGCTCCAACAGACTCCGTTCTATCTCTTTAACCGCATCATGTCGTTCTTGAATTTCTGATAATGTGTCCATGATCTGTCCGCGACCTTGCTCCTGTATCGCTTTCTGGAGGAAACGTTCGCTCTCTCCACTCGATATCAGCTTCTCAATCGTCTCTTCATCCGCTTTTTGCCCCGTTACTGTGAAGTACCTTCGAATATTCAACCAAAACACACAACTCTTTACCATCTCTTGTTCCTCAAAACCCAAAAGATTCAAACTTTTATTAGATAAACAGAGAATCCTAGAGCATTCAAAATCAGTCTTGTAGCCGTTATGTCACTGAATTAATCACCACTTAGTTCGAAAGATCAAATCATCAAACTGTAGAAAGATTCCAACTTTGTTCTGTTGTACAAAAGTTGTGATCTTTGTTGAATCATAGTAAAATCCAAATGAAAGAAAATCATAGACTTACCGTCTCTCGACCGTTTCTTTGTACTCAGTAGCCATTTTGGTTCGTAGTCTTTGAAAATCATCCATCATGTCTTTAAGCTTCTTCCCCAAACCACTAACAACCGATGTTCTGGTCCGATCAGTAGACGAGCCAGGACCACAACCAGAGACTTTCCTCTGTGCAGCATTTGATTTCTCCAAAGCCACAAGCTTCGACTTTATCATCTTGACACGTTTCAAGACTTCTGTAACACTTGAATCCATACGAGCACGAAGCTTTTTCACGGCCTTGGAATCATGAACGGTCTTTGACTCTTCATTAGCATCTTGGAGACGTTTATGAATCTCCTCGACGGCTTTCATGTCTTCTTTAACACTCTCGACGTATCCGAAGAACTCATCGAGGTTGCCCGAATCGAGAGAAGCGTTTTGAGATTCGATATCATCGAGTTGGACTTGTTGGTTTAAGTCTGTGTATTTCTTGAATGAGCTTGAGATTAGGTCGTTCATGGCGACGATCAAGAAATTAGAGAAAAAAATGGGTTTTAATTTCTTGAAAATGGGCAGGGGAACATTAATGGTGGTTTAGATGATTGACATGATGCTATAGAAACGTTTAAGAGCTGTCTGAAACCAATGTATAAACTAAATAGACATTTTATGAGCTGTGTTTAGAATCAGTCAATGGTTTAAAGACCAAGGAAGACTTTGTTAAGAAGATGGAATGTAATTACGATATTGTGATTTGGTTGGTACCATGTTGCAGAGACGTGATCTCCATTAACGACCACTTTTTAAGTTTTGTAGAAACATGGAGCCCACTTAACCCAAAATTTTCAATGTAATTAAACCGGTGGACCTTGGGACTTTTATGAGTATTAGGATTCAAAACAAGAACATATCAAACTTGTGAATTCATTACAATGGTCTTTGAAAGACGTTTAATATAGCTGAATTGATCCATATTCAAAGCCTGTTTAAAATGTTTAAATTCACCTGCCGATCTAACTTGTGAATAAAATGGTCTTTGAAAGACGTTTCATATAGAGCTGAATTGATCTGCACATTCCAACCCAAATTAAACACTCTTTAATCACGGTATTTTCCAGCTTTTTTCGTAAATCTCTAGACTTAACCAAGCTATAGACATAGCCTGAAATCATGGACAAACCCTAACGGATTATTCGGCTTTAAAACATTGATTTAAGCTCTGTTTTACACATAGATGAGACACTGACACTAAGCTAAAAGACTGAATACACATAAGAGTAGACTTGATAAGACACAACAAACCTCCTCCGGAAAAAGAAGCCTAAGACTTGTTCCTATTTCAAGTATGTAACAACAAAAAGACCAACCTTTCATCTCAGTGGTCTCTGAAAACCTCCCAAGTTGAAGAGGGTGTGAATGGAAGCAGCATCGGTCATGAAAGGGATCTGAGCATAGACTCCAGCAAGAGCGCACCGTATGCATTCAAGAAGCAGACATATGTAGGTGAATCCGATGGCCATCCAATAATACATCGCAAACCGTCCTTTGAAATGAATCAGCGGGAAGAAATTGCTTGTGCACCATATGATCTGAAGAGCTGTTTCAAGAAGCATACCCATCATCATGTGAAACCTCAAGTAATGAGGGAGATCTTTGTTCTTCACCACCCACATGTAACCCAAGTAGCAGTAGACCATGAAGAACCAGGTCGGCCATCTGTTTATCGCTCCCGGGATGAAATAAATCATGTCTCCAATCGCATCGTGTTTTTCTAAAAACGGTTGGACATAGAACCCAACATCAGATATTTGGAGAGAGATCAGATAAGGGACACAAGCCAGTGTCCTCCACCACCATTCAGGTCTCTCTGCAATTTTAGGCAGTTTGATTTTGAAGAAGTCATCTTTAAACGCTCTTACAGGCTCTATTGGTTTCCGGTGAGTTCTCAAACCGGGAGCTAATGGTGGCAAGCCATGAGCAAAGAGCTGGTTGGATGATTCTGCTGCTGCTACAAAGTCCACAGATGCAGTTGCTTCAGAATTTAACATTTGGGATCAGTTTAATAACAAGACAAGCTTATATAACGGTTTAAAAAGGTCCTCTTTTTGTAGAGTTGATTATATTGTAATGATAAGATTTTGGTTCAAAGGAGTAAGCTTGAATCCAAAAAATACCTGAAAGAGGAGCAATCTCTCGGGGGCATCTCAGTGAAATTGAGCTTGCTGAAAATCTTAATTTTGCGGATGGATCAACATTGAGGAAGCACACCCTTGGATTCACAAGTTTCTTTGAAATTGGACTATGGCTACTGGTTTAAATACATCATGATGATCAAGAAATTGTAAGCACAAAACCAATCTATGTGAAAGTATCTAACAAGGGCATATGCAAGAATTGAACATCAAAGACTCAAGAAACTGGAGAACGCAATGATTTCATTTGGGCTGCAAGACAAATTCTAACCTTGTGACTTAAATCTTAAAGCAAAAAAGACCCCATTCACAAAAAAACCAAGTCCAGTTTTTTCATGAGAAATTAATCAAAATCTCAAGAATTGTAGGCAAATTGATTCGAAATTTTATCAAATTGACGATTCAAAGTTTCGAATAGTGCTTTTTCGTAAGGGAGAAAATTAACATATATAAGATCATAGCAAATCGAAATAGTCCGTTAAATAAATAAAAAAAAATCAATCGATGCAACACAAATCAGCAATAGAACGAGAACTCCAAAATCGGAGAAGGAGAACTAAAAAAACGCAGCGAGATCCAAAAAGGAGAAAACGAAATGATGAGTTGATTAAGTCACCAGGGAGGGAGGAAGGTAAGAGAGCCACGGTTGGTGGTCGCCGCCAAACCCTGCATAATTTCCTCTCCGGCGAGAACCTTCTAGGCTTTTAGGTTTCGACTTTAAAAAAAAAATCAAAAATTAAAAAATTGGTGACAAGTATCTTTACGTGCAAGAAATATGAAGCTACCTGATTTTGACGAGGTGGCTATATTTTTTGAGGTCGGTTTTAGTGTGGAACTGAAGTACTCCACCATATTGGGCTTTTAATTAAAGCCCAAATCTCACAAAACTAGGCCGGTTTACATAAAACCGACAACGAATGATGGCCTTGTCAATTAGAGGGGAATGTGATTGTTGCCATATTTTTTAATCGTGGATAGTAAAAAGGACCATAAATCTAATTTTAACAAACAAACAAACAAAAAAAACCTCGGATTTTCATAAACATGTTAGGCAGGAAATCGTTAAACAACTAAAAATCTCATTCAAAACTACACAAAGGATTTGTTGATAAAATGTAATTCTCCAAGTATGTAAAGAACATGTCCAATAACTCCGTGTGGGGTGATGAAGTCACAATGAAAGCAGCTGCAGATGCGTTTGGAGTCAAAATAAAAGTCATTACATCATTCAAATATACCGTTTCTTCCCAAGTCTCAAAAAGAAGCCGGCAGATTCATTTACTTGAGCTATCTCATACGCGTGTGAATGTGAGCAGCGTCGCTGATGATAGGAATGTGAGGATAGGTTCCAGCTATTGCACACCGTAAGCACTCAAGAAGCACACAAATGAAGCTAAAACTCATTACCATATGATAATGCATAGCCAACCTTCCATTGGAGTTAATCAATGGACACAATTCGCTCGTGACCCACATGATCTGCATGGCTACTTCAAGAAGCATTCCCATTAATGTCACATGAAACTTAAAGTAATGAGGTAAATTTCTGTTCTTCACAATCCACGCTAGCCCTAAGACGGAATACACTGTGAAGAACTTGTGTTGCAATCCGTTTGCTGCTCCTGGAATCATGTTTATGATCGTTTCTCCAATAGTGCCGCCGTGCTGTTCAATAAAAGGTTTCATGAAGAAACCAATTTCAGACATGTGGAGAGAAATCAAATAAGGTATACAAGCCAAGATCATCAACCACCATTCAGGTCTCTCTTCGGATTTAGGTAATTTGATTTTTGAAAAGTTGTCATCTTTGTAATATGCTTTCACAGTCACAGGCTTTCTTGGTCTCTGGTTTCTTCTAGAACCGGGATCCAATGGTGGCCAAAAATGAGCAAAAAGCTGGTTGGATGACGCAAAGTCCACATGCGCATTTGCTGTAGAAATTGGGGGATTAGTTTTCAGTGTGAAAAGTTATGTTTTAAAATAAAGATTCAATAATTGGATAACATAGTATATACCTAAAACAGGAACAACCTGTCTTTGTAGGCCTACAGATAATTTTAATTTGGGGAATGGAGTAAAGTTGGAGAAACACACTCTGGTTGGTTTGGCATATTTCTTTAGATATGGGCTCTGATTCCTGATTTATAAAATTATTATGACCACAAACACTATTAATAAGGGCTACCATAGCAAGAATCTTCCTCTAATACGAGGAAATCACTTTCTGCATTACAAATTAAACCACATGGATTTTGTAGCAATATGTGAGAATTGAGAGCGAGATTTAACATATACAGAAGTCCATAGCAAATCAAAGCGAAAACGCAACGAGATCACAAAGCAGAGAGGTAAGAAACAAGAAAGAAAGACCTGAAAACTAGATAGGTAAGAGAGCCACGGTCCGTGATAGCCGCCGAACCCAGCATTATTTCGTCTTTTAGGTTTCGTATCTTTACGTGCAAGTCACTTTAACATATTTAAAAACAATTTATCTATTACTAGAGTCTTCAACCATATTGGGTTTTCTTATTTAATTAGGCTTTGGGGAGCTTTCGGGTTTTTAAATTTAAATTTGGGCTTCGTATGAAAAGCCCAAATACTACAACTAAACCGACAACGGAAAAGGAAAAATAAAAAAAAACGGGGGTAGTTTCGACAATTTGAAGACGGTGTTTTAGTGCTAGGGCTTTTTAATCAACGCATGCTCGTTATCTATATATAAGAGCCGCGTGAATTTTTAACAATCATCTCTACCTCACCGATTCATTGTAAAATTAGGGTTCTTCTTATTTGTCTTTTTAATAAGATTTAGGGTTATTGATATAATTCAAGTTTCGCAGGAGCCTCCCGGGCTAATCTGATTTTATAATTAATGAGGAATTAAGCCCCAAAGCTTCTGCTAGATTGTTGCCATTCGTGTTGCAGTTCTGTCTCGTTTTTTATCCGGCTTAACTGTGTCAAAGTAATGTCTAGATTTGTGTTAATTGTTTGTTGAATCGGGTTCTATTAGTTAAAGAAATTCAAAGATTTTTGGCTATGATTACAAAATTATCCGCGCTTCTGAGATTTTTTGTCTATGAAGTATACGGAAAACTATGGTTGAATTTCTTAATATGAGCCTTTCTTTTTTGTGTTTTATTTGATGGTTATATGTTTTGGCATTGATGATTAAATCTAACAGCTTTACGCCAGTTCTGCTTCAGAAAATTCTTGATAGAAGAAGCTGTATATAAATCTGAGCCTTTTCTTCAATTTTTTTTAGTTTTGTGAAATTGTTTTGTTTGCCGATGATGATATAATCCAATTTTCGAGGTGCAGTGGAGCTGAGACCCTGTTTTCAGGGAGAACCCCTTGGCAGAAACTGCAATTTCTATGAAGTTAATGGATTTAGCTGAGGCTTCTTTGATTTTTATATCTTATATACTTCCTCCATGGTTTCGTCCTTTGGCATATGTTTTAAACCAATTAGCAGAGGCAAAGCCATATGTTAAGAACACATCTGTCTGAGTTAACAATCAACTCTAAATGATTCTTGCATTCTATCAAAAATATGTTGCGTCAATATCATACTTGAGCATAAGTTAAGAAATCCCATTGTCCAATTTAACAAATAGCCACGACTTTCTTGAATCATATTAATTTACACTAGGGATAGTCAATATCCGAGTTAACAATTGATCCTAACGAGTTTCTTGAATCCTATCTAATACTTTACACAGAGTAGTTAATTTATACTCACATGTCCCTTTTTAATAAGTGGATTATGATTTAAATCCAAA
Organism: Cardamine occulta; assembly: GCA_028015245.1. Lineage (NCBI taxonomy): Eukaryota > Viridiplantae > Streptophyta > Magnoliopsida > Brassicales > Brassicaceae > Cardamine > Cardamine occulta. The sequence goes on along the minus strand of CM051393.1, from coordinate 1,851,055 downwards.
GGAAAATTATTATGGGTTGAAGATATATTATGGAATTGGATTGAAAATACACATTGATAAATTTGTTGCTATGATATCTATGTAACATATTAATGATATCTATGAAATGGAGTAATGTTTGTAATGATGTGTATTGTTATAAGATTTGTATTAACGTTTAATGTTATTAATCTTAATTACAAGTACTTGTTTATCTATGGTCTAAAAGTAATTATTATTCACTATGAAAAGATTTTTTTATCATTTTATAACTTATATACATTATTTCTAAATATAATCGCATTTTCAGAAATTAAGGTTAAGCGAATATAAACAGAAAGATCGGATTAGCACATTATAAATCTACATTTTTTTACAATGTGCTCTCGCAAGTCACAATGAGATAAATCGTCTACAACATGTGTTTTCTTTCTAGACCGTTAGAGAAAATGGTAAAACAAACAACCAAAAATAAAAATGGTGAATTGAGAATATAATCATCAGCTCAGAGAGCTAAAAAACCGACCCTTTTTCATCATTTGTCTAAACTCCATGTAATCAACCCTACCATCACCATCAACATCCACTTGCATGATCATCTTCGTACATTCGTCCAATGTCTTACCTTGCTTGAGTCTCAAAGAAGATAAAACCACTTTCAATTCTTCCACCGTGATAAACCCATCTCCGTTCCGATCAAAAACGTTGAACGCTTCCTTCATATCTTCTTCTCCTACCTCGTCCTCATCTTCCACCATTATTGTCTTGTAAAGCTCTCCAAACTCTTCAATGTCAACACAACCGTCACCATTAACATCGATCTTTTGGATTATTAGGGTTAGCTCGTTTTCAGGTATTATGATCCCAAGGTTCTTTAATGACTGGCTCAACTCTTTCGTAGTGATCCGTCCGTCTCCGTCCTTGTCGAACATTTGGAACACACGTTTTAGCTCTGTGGAATCCATTTGTTTGTTTGCGTGTGGAAGAAGAAACAAAAAAAAAGAGAATGGCGAGACTCCGAGAAGCCGAGAAAGGGGTCCTTTCTTGGCCTCTTGGAGACCCGATAAGGGTAGTTTCTGAAACTTAGGAGAATGTCAAACAGAGTTGTTGGAAAATCTTAGCCAAAAAGTTGAGGTAATAACATGTAAATACAGACAAAAATAGAAGAGATAGAGAGAGATTTGTCTTATTGTTGGTGGAGAGGAAATGTTGGGCCTTTTATAGGAGACTTGTGGCATTGTATCCAAGTCATATAAAAGTTGTTTGGTTCTATAAATTTCAACCCAAAAAACTTATTTTATTTTTAGTTCATTCTTATTTATCAGAAGTTTATTAATACAATACTAAATATATATTGTTTTATTTATTTAATTTAAATGATCGAATGAAGAAGTTTCCTTTATTTAAACCAGTCCGAAGTAATTAAATTTATATTTGAATTTACTTTATAGCCGAACTAACAAGATCCAATAAACATCAATTGAAATCAAAGTAATATTTTACTTTATCAGAGTTATAAAGTTTTAAACTAACTAGCCAATTAGCCGGCAAAAGACCAAATCCTTTGGAGTGGTGAACCACTATGTGGTACATGTCCCAACTATGTGGTACTGTCCCAACTATGTGAAGTCTTTAAATTTATTTTATAGAAAACAATTAAGAATAGCATATGTCAACAAAGATAATAATTTTTTAATAAAGAAAATATGTCAACATAAATAATAATTCTTTTAATACCTTGGTTTTGATGATATAGGTTTACATTCTCATTTGGGATAATTAGACCAACGAAATCAAGAGCTTTAAGAGATCGCTTGTGTTGTGGCGGGGAACAAAATGGTGAGTAAAATTATATAACATTAGTGAAAAAATGAATGAAACTAAGGGTGCTATAAAATCAAAAATAAATAGAGCAATAGATAAAAATGCCCACACGCAGGATCGAACTACGGACCTTCAGTTTACAAGACTGACGCTCTACCACTGAGCTATACGGGCCTCTGTTAGCTTGATACAGTAAAATGTTTATGTAGATTGAAAACACACCAGACGTATATAACTATGTTCTTGACAACAAACCAAATCCAATTACACCCAAAACACACTTATGAAAAACTGAAATTAGACGAGCAACTTGGGAAGTGAATGAACATAATATTGATATAAGAGGCAAGAATTCACAGAGTAATGCCAGGAAATGTATGATTACAGACAACTTTTACATTATAAGAACATTCAAACAAAAACTCAAGTCTTTCTTCTTCTTTTTGTTTTCTTTCTTACAAAAGAGTTGTTGTAGAGTTTTAAGACCACCATGGAGCATCACCAGTCCTGAAGTCAGTTTCAACCCATGGAACAAAAAGAACCTTCCCGCCATCATCTATATCCGCGTGTGCTAACGCTAGTGACTGTTCCATGAAAATGAAGTTTACTTTAGACAGTTCACTTTCGAGATACGCAAAAAGAGAGTGTGTGTAATGTATTTGACTTACCAATGGCGCAGGACCTCTAACAACTCTGCCTTGGGCATTGTATTGGGATCCATGGCAAGGACAGAGAAACTTGTTCTCAGCTTTGTTCCATGGCACAACACATCCAAGATGAGTGCACACTGCGTTAATACCGTATGTTGCTAGAGTCTTGTCATTCTCCACAACTAGGTAAGTTGGATCTCCCTATAACATTAAAATCCACACTCATTGAGATGCAAGAACCTTTAATGAGATCTTAAACTAGTGTTTCAAGGAGGGCTAAATAACTTGTTCATCTTCTTACCTTTAATCCTTGGGTGAGGGTTCGGTCACCGGGACCATGAGTCTTAAGCCACTCTTCTGCAACAACATCGTTTCCAAGTGCATCTTTGGCTGGAGTACCACCACCTCCACCTCCGGTTCTACATTTTTCAAAGAAACGTAGAGATTGTTTAATTTAGTCTCATTGATCTCACAGTACACAAAAGAATTGTTTACTACTACATATTGGACTGAATCAAAACTAAACGCTAACAACACACAAGAGCAGATTCATAATCGAAGGAGAGATCAATATTCACAGGCTACTTAGGGCTTTATAACAACAGACAGAGAAGAATTCAAACTTCACCAGCACAGAAAATAATACAAAGACTCTCTAGAGTTTCTTCCTAATGCAATCAATGTTCCAAAAAAGAAGAGAGAGCAAAATTCATGAATCTCATTAATTGAGAACAAAATTCAAATCAAATTGAGAAACAGAGTAAAAGGAATCTAACCCAGGAGGAACAAAGAAGGTAGCGTAAGGAACAAGCATGTAGCCAGTAGGGAGAGAAAGAGCCCCAAGAAGAAGAAGATTCAAAAGCTTTCTCTTTTCCATATCTGGAACTCTGTCTGCAGGAATACTTGTCGCTTGACAAGCAATTCTCAATCCAATCTTCTCTTTTCTCACCATTTGATGATTCGTCCTCGTTGGTTTCACGACAAACCAACGCGACATCGCCAACATAGTGCTTCTGTTCGAACCCAGCTACACCCAAACAAAACAATAAAATACAAACTTTTAAAAACCCAATTACTCAAAATCTTCCCCAAAAACTGGCTAAAGAGACCTGATTCTTATAACGATCAAGCCAAACAAAATTCAGAAACTTATGAAACAAGAAAGAAGTTTGTTTTCGATTCGAATGATCAAGGAGTGAACCTGAGTAGCAGGGGAAAGGGAAGAGGACGCCATTGATGTAGTCATCGAAAGCTTGAAGATGATTTGGTGAGGAGCTATGAAGTAATGGCGGAGGATGACAAGTGAGATTACACAGAGAGCTTTAACAACCACTGGAAGAGAGAGAGAGAAGCAGATAAACCTTTGATTCCCACATAGCCACATAATTTCAGATTTTGGATTTCTTGATGACGTAATATTTAATGGGCTTTAAACAGCCCAATTAAGAAACTTTATGGGTTATAAGTTATTAGGCCCATATTCTATATGAATACATGTATTTCTCATTTATTTTAATTGTTTTAATATAAAAAAGAGTGCAAATTTATATTTCCTCACTAGCTTTTTGAAACAACTTAAAGTTACGTTTTTCATTCCAGGTTTACGTTTGAATGGTAACATAAAACAGTGAAAAAATTTAGTGGCAAAAGATGAGCGTTCGATAGTAAATAACAGTTTAATTACAATTTTGATTGGTTGTAGTACTGTTGTTTGATAATATATGTGGCGGTATGTTAATTTACTGTCGGGTAATGGACTACTAATCATACCGATTAACTTCTTCTCGAATCTCGATATGGTAATGAAAAGAATGTAAATGAAAAGAATTTGCAAATTTTGTAGAATAAATCTAGCTAACAAATGGGCCTTGGTGGGTTGATAAAAATCATTTCAGCCTATACGGCTATATACCATACATTAAAATAGGAGAGAAAGATAGAGTCAACGAAGCAAATTAAGATGATATGATGAAATGTGCATGGCGTGAGACTCTCACAGACATGCACTCATCACGTGCTTGCATGTGTGTCTCTTTGCTTTCTCTTTTTTTTTTTTTCTTATTCAATTTAAAATCGATAATCCCCTATACAACATTTTCTTTCTAAATTAGCTAATCAGTTTCACATTATTAATTAGGCCCGCAAATATTAGAAAATCTTCTCATATCCAGTGCCATTCTTTGCCGTGAATATTTTCACTACTATTATATATGATAGTCCAAAGTTTTTTCTTTTTTTGGTTTTAAGTTCTAAGTCCTAATGTAATTGTATTAGGCCTAAATTGTATATTAAGATTATAGTGTCTTTGATTTTCACAAGTTCGTACTTACATGCAAATATAGCATGCATGTTTACCTAATACATACATGTATAGTTCTCATATCAAGGGAATGGAGATACATAAACATGCTATGGATAATGGATCATTAAAACATTCATAACCTTTTCGACCGTTATATCTTGTTTCAAATCTTGTGTTTAATTAGGTCCAATATATAACAAATGCATCCTAATAATAAGAAAATTTGATAGAAGTAGTACCCTTTTCATTTTCATGAATATTATCTTAAAAAAAAAAAATCTTTTGTGGATACAATATATCTTTAAAATGCTGTTTTTGGAATTCATATGTTAAAGAGTTTTCAACGCTTGAAAACCTGCAATACAGCTAGTGCGTTTAATACATACAAACATATACGTGACTAGTTTTTCTTTTAAATGATCAATGATTGTATAAAACAAACAATGAAAAATTTACTTGTAAATTTAAACTATTGAAAATGCGTTTTATACCAACTAAATGGTTTATAAACATCCATTCTCTTGGGTTATAATGAATTTTCTAGTCGGCTCTATTTTGGTAGTGGTTAAAAAAAGCAGAGCATGCGAGTGTTCTTTTTTTTAATATTTTCACGAAAACGAATACATTAATGTTAAAAAAACGTAAAACTTTAAAAGAAATTAAAATAAATTTAATTGTGAGAGTGCTTTTAGGCTTTCCCTTTATCCAATGCATCATATCTTTGTTTTCCTCTTTCTTACAATGCATCATATCTCAAACCTTGAAAATTCATTATTTCGTGCAAGATTATATCAAAAGTTAATAAGAGTAGTACCCGATTTTTCTTAAACAATTAAAAGAGTAAAACTATATCATAACTCAGTCTGTTATTTTGATTTTATTTACACGATAGTCCATAGAATTCCAGTAAGTAAATTTTATTTGTATTTCTTATAAACTGCATTAGTCTTATTTCTGCTGCATTTCATGTTTTTTTTTTGTTTTTTTTTTGGAATAGCACACCTTAAAATTTCAAATACTAGCTATGATTATTTTAAAATATGTTATCAAGAAGCATGCCGGTTACTTTCAATATGTCAAAAATTAATAAATAACTTATACTTTGTCATTTACTTTCAAAGAATACGTTTTACTTGATGCTCATGTTTTCCAAAATTCATATGGCAATTGCAATATAAAATAGACAAATATCGGATCATCAAATACCCTAAAAAATCTCAAAGTATTTACACTCGGGTTAAAACAGTTGACTTTAGGATGCGACTGATTAGATTGAAATATGATAGTTTTGAATATTTGAAATATATATATCAAATAATTTGAGTTTTTTTCTTTCTTTATATTTACAATCCGGATTGGACAACTAATCATATAGTTTTGTTTATATTAATGTTGGAAAAAATGAAATTTATAAGTTAGATTTACTTTACCTAGGAGGCTAGGATACTATGCATGTCTAATGATGAATAATAATTTAAATATACAAGTACAATTATAAAGGATGACCAAAACAAAAAAAAGATGGCGCAATGGTGAAGCAAGGCACCCCAAGGCAAAGAAGTGAGCTCAGAAAGGTTCCGAGGCTTCTTCTAAATATTCGTCTGCTCTCATTTTTTTTATTTTTTATTTTGTTTCATATTATTAAATGGGTAAACTAAAAGAGAAAAGCACTTCCCAATCTCCCATGCTTTATATATATACACACATGACAAAAGTAATTAAATTGCAATCCTTAAAAACATACGAGTTATAGGAAAAAAAATAATGGATTCATTTATGTTTCATGTCTATATTAATAGATAGTACTGTATAATGAAAGTTGGTAAATGGTAACGAAAAAAAAAGTAAACTAATAATCTTGAATTTAGCAAACCCATCCATTAGTCAATTTCACAATTAATTATCAATTACTTGCAATCTCCGTTATCAACATTAAATTTTTACTATATGCATGTCGAAGCTTTGGATTCCACGGGAAATTATAAAACTCATCGGATTCAATTATTCATACTACAATAAACATATAAACAAATCACTTGTCTTGCTTAGACATTTGGTAACTATTTAGAGAGAGTAGAAAATCGTGCAACATACATATTTTCATTAAGGTTTCTTAATTTAAATTATTGTGTGTATATGCGTTGATCATGATGAATTCTTGTGGCTATTAGATGACCGGTCAATGCAAATCTCTTCGATCTATATAAAGGTTTCCAATGATAATCAACTTATTATTGACACGTCTTACTTAAAATGTAGTAACGCATATTAATGGGAATAACATATAATATATACTAGTCATACAATTTAATGAAAATTTGTAATACTATGTCATCATGATTTGGTCGTGGATCTCACTCTGTTCCACACACTGCAACGGCAGAAACAAACATTTTAGCAGGGAATTTGAAGTTTATTTGGTTGTTTTTATTTTGATTAATTATTTGGAATATCAATCTATGATTCTATATACTCTATAGATTTTGGAGTGGTTTTCTATTTTTGTTGGTTAGAAATAAGTATTGTTTTAAAAAAAAATTTTGTAGCCGAATCTTTTCGTACCAATTAATCACAAAAATAGACAACAACCTATTAAATAATGAGGTGGTAAAAACATTTTAAGTTTCATCAAAAATAATAATGAGGTGGTTTAAAACTAAAGTGCATCTGGTTAAATCCATTCTTATCTAGATTACCAACAATTTAAAATTACTAAATTATTGAGCACTTGCTAGAGAGTACAAAAAAAGTAACTATAAGGATTTTTTTTTTCACTCTAACTATAAGGATTTAATTTGCAATATTGTTAATGTATGGAGGAAAGTAAGAAAATAAAAGCAAAGCAAAGAAGCATCCTTTTAAAGTTCAAACAAAGTAGGTGGCCCTTGAGAATTTGGGTGTTATATTGATTATTCAACAAACTTTGAATTTTCACTAATTTCCATTAATTAATTATTCTTAATTCTGATGTAATTCGTATACATATATATATATATATTATCTATTAATGTCTATATATTTTATAATCACTTTCTGTTGTTACTAGCTAATACCCCCAAAAATAAAAAGCTTTTTTTCCTTACGTTACAAGCATAATTTATATTTTTCTTACATCTTTTGGTTAGTCAATGCTTTATCATTTTGTTCAGATCTACAATTTCAAAGGTCATTGTATTTCACATTTCCCTAGCATATATATATATATATATACATATATTGATTTCTTTGTTCATTGCTTCCTAATTCTCGTCTACAACTAGACAGTCAGGCTTTGACAGTAAAAGATCAAAGTAAAAAAAAAAAAAAGTTTGTTGAAATGGCGTATTCACATGGCAGTTTGTTCATTGACTTCTCAGTTTTTCTTTATTGACTTCAAAGCTGCTTAAAAATTATCTAAGTATATATATTGGGAAATTCAAAACCTAACAAAAGGTGAGTACAAAGACTTAGGACAAGGAAACCAAGCTGTCACGACCTAATTAACAATATATGACGACTAAAAAAACAAGATTAAGATTTCAAAAGTTAATTAGTGTTTTTAACTGTTAGGACGAGATTCCAAAGTGACGAATCTTAGAATGGGGTTCTATAGAAATACAAGAATACAGTATATAAACCCTATTAATGACTACTTACGTAATTTGGTTAACAATATGGTTTGATGATATCATATTTTAACAACATTAGCTGTCGCTTGTGAAGCATGCATTCATTTGGAAGATTTAAATTTTACCAAATTCACAGAAAACAAAAAAATTACGTATGGTTTATTTGTGTGGTCTAATTTATTAACACAAAATATACAATTGCCTGGTAAAACTTTAATTACTCAATTCTATATATATAACTAGATCATCCATGTGAGATTTTTTTTTGA
>CM051393.1:1767323-1842323 GCA_028015245.1 Cardamine occulta | reverse complement strand
AAGTTTTCATGTTGGCTTGATTTTTGTTTTTAATATAATTTATTTTTTTACTGTTTATAATATGATATTTTATATTTTTCTTTATTAAAAGGAGATTAAAAAAATTGAAAGCTTACTTTATAATAAATAACTAATTAAATCATTAAAAGTATTACATAAATGGTGTTTTCATTGATATAGTTTCAATACAAACTAATCAACTCAATAGAAACAATTTAACTGATAACATTTTTGTTGATATTTTTATAAAAAAAGAATCTCCTTTAAGTTGAAAAAATCTTCGATTTATCTTAGATAGAATATTTACTCTTAATGAGAAATAGCAGAATATAATTATAGAGATATGTTGTTAATTAGATAAATGAGTGTGATACCTCAAAAGACCAAAACCCCACTCTCTCACAATAAAGACAACTTCTCTCTTTTAATGTCTCTCTCTCTCTCACTTCTTCATCTTCTAAACACCAATTCAGGAATCAATTCAGAACACAAGGAAGCTTGAGAGACTAGAGCATCAATCAATGGAGTTTCATCTCGAACATCCTCTCTCACATTCTTCTCTCCACAATAACTTCAACGACGACAACACAGATGATCAAACTTTACCACACTCTCTCTTCCTCGTTGAATTTCAACACATGCCTTCTTCTCATTACTTCCATAGCCTCAAGTCTTCTCCTTTTATTCTCTCTAATCGAAACCACGCCATTTCTTCTATCTTTCAGGTCTTTTTACAACTTTCCCAATATTCCAATTTCCTCCAAAAAAAAATCTGGGTTTTAGTGTTCTGAATACTGAATCATTATCGAAAAAACTTAAACTTTTTGTATTTTTGGTATTGAAATTCGCAGTATTCAAGAAAATTTGACGACCCATCTCTGACGTACCTTGCGGTGAATTATTTAGACAGGTTCTTGTCTAGTGAAGATATGCCGGTAAAAACAGAATCTTCCGACAGAATCTGTCGTTTGTTTCATCTGAGAGTTGACTAAATTATTTTGTTTTGTAAGCAGCAATCAAAGCCATGGGTTCTCAAGCTTATCTCTCTTTCTTGTGTCTCTTTGTCTGCCAAAATGAGAAAGCCAGAGATATCTGTTTCTGATCTTCCGGTAACTAAAAAAACTATAACTCATGAAAAAAAGACTGAATCTTTACAATGTGAATGTGTTTTAAAGTGTGTAGAAACATTGAATTTTTCAGGTGGAAGGTGAGATATTTGATGCTCAGATGATAGAGAGAATGGAGAATGTGATTTTAGGAGCTCTTAAATGGCGAATGCGCTCTGTTACTCCTTTCTCCTTTTTCTCCTTTTTCATTAGTCTCTTTGAGCTCAAAGAAGATCCGTTACTACTAAAACATTCTCTCAAATCTCAAGCCATTGATCTTACTTTCAATCTTCGTCATGGTAAAAAGAAAAAATTTAAGTTATCTTCAATCACAATCACAATCACATGTATTGCTTTGTCTAAAATCTTTTGAAAAACGTTGCAGATATCAAATTCCTCGAGTTTAAACCATCAGTGATTGCAGCCGCTGCACTTCTCTTTGCTTCTTTCCAGCTCTGTCCTCTACAGTTTCAATGTTTCAGTAACAGAATCTGCCAATGCACATATGTAAATAAGGTAAAAGTTTTGAAACAAGTAAATGATCTCGAACCAAGCTTTTTTCACAAGCATTAAACGTGGTTGCAGGATGAGCTAATGGAGTGTTACAAAGCAATACAAGAGAGAGATATAGTTGAAGAAAACGAAGGAAGCACTGAGACAGCAGTAAATGTGCTTGATCAACAATTCTCGAGCTGCGAAAGCGATAAGAGTATCACAATCATAGCTTCTTCACCAAAGAGGAGGAAAACAAGTACTCGTCGATGTTAAGCTGAAAGGCAGTTTATGGCAAGACATAATCTCAACTGATGCAATCACTTAGCTACTTTAAACCATTTCTGGTCCCCTTTTGAAAAGGACACTTGCTTGCTTCTTCTTTTTCTCCATCCATCTTCTTCTTCAAAATATGCCATTCTCTTCATGGAAGACAAGAGAGTGATGAATGATCAAAGACGAAATCTCGGGTTCCGTTTCTTTCTTGTTCCTTTGGACCACAACACAAAACTCAAAAAAAAGTTACCAATCTGTGGTAGTTTTATCTATATATCTATCTATCTATCATGTTCTGTATTTACAGTTTTGGTTTGTGGAGTAGTTAAGTTGTTTCACTTTGGGGGAGAATAATCAATAAACATGGTTCTTGTGTACATAACGGTCCTATGGTTATGTAAATTATATTGAACAATGTGGTCACGAGAAAAAACTGGATTCAATATTCAGGAATAAGATTTTGTCTTATGAGACTTCGTTATCCGAGTTATATGGATCCAGTTGCCAGAATCTCTGTCGCAGGCAGGCGATATGATACTCTTTGGACCACCTTACCGTTTTGAATCATTCAATTGCTTTTGTTCTTCCTGTCACACTCCCTTGTACTAACCCACATTAGGCCCATTTCTATCGTAATGGCCCAATATCATTATATACAAGAACCAGTCAGGCCCATAAACATTTAAGATTTGCGAAAGAGACAAAGAGATTCTAAGGGACGAGGGATGGATTGAACTAGATATTTGTGGTGATTTGAGTTTTATTGAAGTGTGAATTTTGTTATTAAATTTTCTGAATTCTCGCTTAAAGCAATAAGATTTTGATACTCGCTTAAAGCAATAAGATTTTGATATTTATATTTTTTCTAAAAAATTTCTTAAAATCTCTCGTAAAACTTTTAAATCCAATAACAAAATTTTTTAATTCAATAACATTTGATTTAAAAAAATATTTTAAAATTTATGTTTAAATACCATGATTTGCATTTTAGTGCAAATCACCCTTGTTCAATACACACTCCTAAGTCTGTTTGCAATATATCTCAGACTCTGCTGAAAAGAATGTATAACATGGTTTCCAATTTCAGACATTATTGAGAAGCAAGAATTCAAAGCTTCCGATGTAAATTGTAACGGACAACAACAAAACACAAAGATGAACATGAACAAAGGTAAGGGTGTATATATAGCCATCTTCATTGTTACCTCGCGAAGGAAATCGCAGCCAAAGTGAGAGAGAGAGATCAGATAGGTCCAAGAGTTCCTTCACTTCGACTTCTTCGCATAGAGAGCTCAGATCTCAGACTAGACAATCTATCACCTGTAGCAACGTAATGATTCTCATAAGCAGCTGGAGATAGTTTGTGTCCCACAGGTGGAAGACGGCTACTTCTCTCTTTAGACCGTTTCTGCAAACCCGGTGATTTACGAGCTGTGGATGATCCGGGTTTGTGAGAACTGGACGCACCATGGCTACTCTTCCGGCTACTGTTTTTGATCTCTGATCTGAGGCCTCGATCCATCTGATGTGTGCTTGTCCCGAGCCGAGCATCTTTAGTGCCTTGTCTGTTATAGTACACCAAATTTGGTAGGAGTCCCAAAAGGTATTTTCTCAGTTGTTCATCACCAACATTCTTCTGAGCTGGGTTACCTTCCAAGCTTATAGCCTGAAGAGAATTGTAATTTGCAGCAAGCTGGCCGAGACATTTGGTCGTTGAAAACTTATTGAAGCGTAGATCCAAGACCGTCAATTTCAAGAGACGATGAAGACCCTCGATTTCGCTGATTTTGTTCCCAGCTAGGTATAGTTCTTTCAGAGAGGAGCAAGAAGCCAGACCTAAGTCAACAAGAGAACAGAAAAGCGAAATAAATCAAACATGGTTTTCATCAAAAAGCAGATAACTAAAGAATGTAGATGAGCAAAGATCAGGCTATACCATGACCAAGTCTCAGTATTCGGTTGTAACTCAAATCCAACACTCGAAGCCGAGTGAGTTCACGTAGGCCCTCGATCACTGAGATACTGTTCTTTGACAAATTCAATGCATGTAGTCCTCGAGGAAGAGCACCAGCAGTTATCCTAACTGGAAAATGTATCAAGACCAGTAAAAATAGACGAAACAAAAACGATCAGTCTATGCAGAAGATTAGTAAGAAGGGGTAATATAGCTCTACCTATTGCATTTCCTGAGAGATTGACAACCCTCAGACCAACAAATGCACTGAGGAATGGTATCACAACCAGGCCATGACTAACCAGCTGGGCTGTGGCTGCAGAAGCATTTAGTGAGGATATATACTTTTTTGCAGCTTCCATTCCAGGAGTTAGCTTGATGACATCTACTTTAGCAGAAGCTGTTGTTGGCTCATTCAACACGACGGGTTCTTTTGGCAACTCATCGTCATACCCTGTTATTTCATCGGCTTCTTCAGATAAGTTTACATGCTGAAGGTCATTGACCCAATCCTCGATACGTTTGAATTTAAAATCCTTTCCCGGAAGTTCTGCTTGCTGGTTTGATGTTTCTCCTTCAAGGAAATTTGATAATTTTAGCTCATCTGTAGGTGGTACAATCCAATCTTTTGCCAAGGAAGAATAATCATATGCATCATCATATCCTTCCTCCACGAGATTTTCCTTGTTATCTCCAGATTTATGCATATCATATTCCCAATCTTGCTCTTGCTCTTGCTTCACCTCTTCATCATCATCATGGATAGATTTATCTGTTTGGCGCATGTCTAGAGCACGAAGGTCATCAGAGGATCTAGAGTGGTGAGAAGAGTATTTCAAAGGTGAAGATTTCCCAGATGCCGAGTCAGCAATATTAGGCATTGAGTTCGACCTCACCATCAAAGGTGAATCATGAGGTGTTTGGCTGTTTGAGTTGTCCATCTGTTCACCATATAAGGAGGTATCATCGAGCTGATGGCTGTCTCTATCAGTCTGATGAAGATCTCCAACCGATAAAACAGACCCATAGAGTGCTTGATCTGAACCCTGGTAAGCAGAAACTGAAGCTCGAGGAGCCTTCTGATACAGATTAGGACTTCCTTCTACACGATTGCTGCTGCCTACCGCGAGAGTACCACCCTGTTCAAGAGAATTTGGAGAAGTAATTCGATCTATACCATCGTCTGTTCCATTCTCTGGGGCATCCCTCCCATCCAAGTATAGTTCATTTCCATGAGACTGACTTTTCTTGAGATGCCGTACTTGATGTGCCACAATATCATGCTCAAGAATGCCACTGGGCTTAATTTCCTCAGACTTCCAGACACGGTCAACAGCAATAGAGCCAGCAGGCTTGCAGTTTTCACTACCAGAAGCAATGTTTCTGCCAAATATGATTGAGCTCAATCCTTTTGATTTAGACCCATCTTCTCTGATCAGTCGTTCTGAAAATCCTTCACCAGATTTCTGCATCACCAGAACATAGCAAGTCTTTTATCGAACAAAGGAATCTTGCATAGAGAATGTAAAACAACCGTTCAAAAGAAAAGAGGCAATGATGTTTGAGCTCACCTTAGGTTTATGGCGGTGGATATGAGAGTTGAAGCATGAAAACCTGACCATTGTGTCAAACTTAATAACATCGACTACATCACCAACTAAAACAACAAAGGAAACTAAACAACTCAAAACCAAACTACAGAATCTGTTCTTCTAATTACAACGACAACTAGAAACAATAAGATCAATTTACGTTTTTTTTTTGGCAAGAATAGAAAGGAAAGTTTCTACAAGCTTTGAAGGTTCATGTGGCTTAACAAATGTTAGCCGTAATCAAGGGTTAGACCCTCTGAAACACGACGGAGCCTCCAAATGATAGAAGCTAGAGAAATCCTTGGAATACATAGTGAAGTCACCACTTCAAGGCCACCCCACACCTGCGCAGAGGTGCGAGAAGCACACGTCTTTGCAGAAGCGGCCAGAGTGAAGAACAATTGTTTTGAACTTAAGAAAGCCCAGTTCCTTAAAATTCCAAATTAATTACTCACCTGATTAAACAACAGAGAAAGAGAACAATTTTTAAAACTTAAAAATCAAATTAAAAAAGCTAACAACTTGCAATTCAGATTAAAAAAAGGAAAGAACAAAAAGTGTTACAGAGCAAACAGAATCCAAGTTATATCCATGGAGATCTTTTTTTTCAAGACCTACCATCCAAATCGAATCAGAATCAATACGACGACAAGATAACAACAAATTATTCGACAAAAGGAAAGAAAGGTCAACAAGTTCACAAAACAAAACAAAAACGCGCAATAACGAAACACGAAAGAGTGATAAAATAGCCACCAAACACGAAAACTCGCAGGAACTGAGACGAAACAAATAATCGGAGAACAGTGGAATCGTGAGAGAGAGAGGAAGAAGAAGAAAGAATAAAGAGATTCTCACCAGAGAGCAGAGCCCAGATTTGAAATCCAGAGGGATTAAGCGAAAATATTCAAAATCAGTTGAAGAAAAACCAAAAATTTTATCTTGAAATGGAGAGACTTTGAAGCAAAGCCACGCTAACCCTAAAAGAAACCTTTTTTGGGCTGAATCAAAATTGTACCACATACTTTTACCAAAGCTAGTCAACGGCTCTGATTTTTTCTCCTGTGACGAAAGCTCCTAGTCACAACATCAATATCTAAATCTTTAAGATAGTTAACCATCAAACTCACCGGTGGTTCATCAGTCAAATGCAATTTTTCCCTATGCATTTTCATTTGATTCCTGTCTCCATGATACTTTCCCGCCTTTAAAAGAAGATATCACACAGAACACAGCTTATATTTCCATAAAAGAGCAAGAAAGGACCTATAGACATGGTAATTATGGACAAATCTTTACCATCCCAGAAGATTGACCTCTATCCATTGAGTCAGGGGATCGACTGCTACTCGGAGGCAACAGCTTTGAAGATTTAGGGAGATATCCAGTCTTGCATCCACCATTGAATATATGTTTATCATAATCATGAGTTTGATTGGTTTCAGTATTGCTTCCAGAAAGATTATGGTAGTTGGCAATCAGATTGTTTCTCGAACCTTCAGCCCAAGTTTTGGAGCTTATCCGACTCTTCTTGCTGTTAGTTACAGGGATTTCTCGTTGTAAACCTTTATATGTCTCTTTAAACGATTTGTGGTTAGGGATTGAATTAGAGAAACTGAGAGAAGGGGATTTCACTCTTGGTTCTCCAAAACTCTTTTTAGCTCTTAGACCAGGCTCCATTCCAACCATTATGTTGTCATCATCATCATCATCATCCTCCGAATCTAGATCTGGCGAATGCATCTTCGCCTTACGAGCTAATTCATAGCTCTACAAAGACAGTAAAAAAGAAACGGATTAGAGTATAATATTAATACCTTAGAGAAAACAAATTAAGATAGTTTATCCAAGGAATGTGATGACAGATTGAGATTCTAGTTTACGATCTCAATGGGTATGTAACATATATAAGAAGAAAGCTTCTGAAAGTTCACTTACAGGACCAGGATTAAAGCTCTTTCTAGTTCCAGTAAAATATGGAGGGTGAGACCGTCTTTGATTCCCAACATAGATTGGCTCTGACAAAACAGTTGATAGAAAAAGCAATCAAATCCGACTGGACATGGGTAAAGGCATTCACAATCTGACACACGAAGAAGATGATTTTAGCTTTCCTGAACCACTAACTCAATACTCATAACACCATTAACCAGAAGATTTAAGGTAAAGTTGAAACATTTGATCATGACTCACCTTGAACTATAGCATTAGTCTGAGGCTCAAATGCACCAGGAGGAAGAGGATCAAAGTCAACCCCCAGAGGTGGACCATCCTCTTGGTATTGTCTTCCTAACTGTCTCTTTACAGCAGTGATAGCAACATTCTCACCCTCCCCCTTCACTTTCAAGTATCCCGAAGGCTTATTATACCCATAGTTTCTCACGACCTGAGGATGCTGGATAACGTCATTATGTGCAACATATCTAGAACTTTCCACATCACGGATTCCATCTTTGCTAGAGAAAAGATTCTTATGTAATGATGAGCTACGTTCAGAAGATGTACTATCTTCACCATCAGCATTTCCCATGTAAGATTCCCCATAAAGCCTTTGACTTTCAACTTCCCTAGGCTTCGGGTTCCAATAATCTGTTTGCTTAGTGCTACCACATGAATCCTGCCTAAGCCCACTTCCACGATCCTGGAGAACAACGCTAGACCGATCTTGGCTCCCGATGGTGTTACCATCTTCTTTTACAGAACGCTTGTCTTTTAACCTTCTATGGCAGAACCAACCTGAAACTTGCTTCTCAGTTAATCCAATTTCCTCTGCTAACTTACCCTTCATTTCTTCGGTCGGATACTTATGCTCTGTAGAAAAAACAAATCACACGTGTAAAGCATATACAACTTGGCATAAAGGAACAGATGCAAATAACAAAGTCATAAATTACCAGTGTAGAAATTCTCAAGCGCCATAACTTGGATGGGAGTCTTAAGCTTCCGTTTTTTGCTGTTTTCAGTGGAAGCTTTATCGCCATCAGCGGGCGCCTCACCTGAATCTATCAAAAACAGCACTTCAATGGTGAAACATGGAAACCCCATTTGCTCTATCAAACAAAGCCTAGATATCTACATCATCTCTGTGTGTGTTTCAGACCCTAAATCTACACAATTTTCACATAAGGGGTTTAATTTCAGTAAATTATGACCTTTCTCTCATCAGCCAAACACCATCTGAACCCAATCAAAACAAACGAAAACTTTGAAATTTATTAGCTTGATTGTTAGTACCATCAAATTAACAAAAAAGCTCAAAATTTTCAAATGCCATGGATAAATTTCACTAATTAACACTACGAAAATGGGAGTTACATTGTAATTTAACAGACAACACGAACTCAGGATCATTGAAAACTATTCTTTCGCCAAAAAAGAAGAAACGCAGAAATATCCGAACAAAGGAAAGACAGAGAATTAAAAGAGAAGAAGAAACGGATTTCACCTGAGTGCATAGCAAAATTGAAATTCCCAGGTTTTGAAGGAACAAAACCTAATCAGCTCCAAAAACCAGATTTTTTTTCTTCTTCTTCAAAATTCTGATTTTCATGCGAGGAGAAGAAAACTACTCTTCCACAAATCTCTTGAGAACCGTAGCGGTTTTGTTTAAACCGGAACATCGGAAAGACTTGAACCGGATAGACCTAAGTTTGGGCCTCATTGCGGGCCTCGTCCCATTTACTTCCCAAAAGAATATTTCTCATGCCCATACGATTGAGGAGGAGTTAAGGAATGCATTTTTTTACATTTTTTCCTCATTTTCATCATCAGCTTCATCTTCATCTTCGTCTCTTTCATCTTCCTTTTCTTCTTCTCTATTTTCTCTTTTCTTACTTTCTCTTTCTCCTTCTCTTCCACTTTCATCTTTTTCTTCTTCTTCCTCTTCTCACACCCGTACATAGCTGAAAAGCAGATGTAACTGACATTAAATACACGAGCATTGTTGTCACACAAATCTAATAAAAAAATAGAGAGGTAAACAAATAAATAGTTGTATATTACATTAATATATATATAAACATCTTATAAAATATGTAATATATTTGTATAAAACCGAGTGTAGATCTCTATTTTCAATGTTAAACCTAAATTAATAAATACTTCATATACTATTCAAATCAGCTCCATAATATATGACATTCAAAAAATAAAAGTATAAAACTGTTTTGGTTATTAAAAAACAGGGACTTCAATAAAATGGACTTACAATAGATCATCAAATGGATATATAAGTATCTGTTCAAATGTATATAATTCCAACCCAAACACCATTTAGTTTAGATTTCTATTTTTTTAAGTTATACCTAAACTAACTTAATGGAATATTATGCTAAACATAAAACATGGTGAATTCTATGTGCCTTTTTGTCTTCATCCAAGTCTCACACTTTGTCAAATTTCAAACAAAACACATTTTATCTTCACTGGATTTTGGATCGGTCCCATTACCAAAAAAAAAAAAAGAATATATAAGAGGTTTGGATATCTAACAATATACATGTTGATATATGTAAAAATAGAAAGCGATTTGTGCAGATCTACAAACAAAAATAGAGTGGTATGAAATGGATATATAAGCAACAAAAAGTAAATATCCAATTACAATAGGATAACTTGGATGGCTAATAAGGAATATGAACATCTATGGAAAATGAAATTGGATATATAAAAACTGTATAATAATTTCCGTGGCCTAACAAGAATGGTTTGAAATCTGGTTAAGGGGTGTCAAAAAGCAGAATAATGACCAGATATTCCATTGATTAAGCTAATTTCAGTTACAAAACTACCTAACTATAAATTTAACCTGCGTCATATGACCCCCTTATTGTTAACGTGCATCCGCCACCGTGGATCTTGCCGAACACTTAATTTTTTTGCTTCTCGCCTAATTTTCTCAAAAATTACCCCACTTCATCCGATTCATCCAAATATAACCTTAAAAACTTTCATTCAATAATTGTTTTTCTTATTCAGTACCTGCGAGATTAGATTTAATATACATTGTGACTAGTATTCTAAAACGCGGCTTAGGCAGACGTTTAGGCGACGTCTAGGCGCTACGCGGTGGACAGATGCCCACATATTATAGGGTTTTGTGCAAAAAAACCATCCATTTTTATATTTTTTGCAAGATAAATCCTCACATCAAATATGTGCAAGTCAATCCCCTCAAGTACGAAGTCACCCGCAATACACCCAATCGGGTGTATTGTCGACGTGTCCAGTTAACCATCTATCAAAAAACAGACAGAAACCTTTAAACGACGACGTTTTAGTAACTAAAAAAGCACGATTTTTGGTTAAAATATCGTATTTTATAAACGTAAACATCATCGTTTTAAGGTTTCTCGCGATTTCAAGTTAAAAAATCAAATTGGGGATAAATCTCAAAATTAGGGTTCTTCATATCTCTCTCTCGAATTGGCGATTTCGGGATTTTTCTTGGCTTGAATGAAGCTTGAACCATCATTCCATATATCAATAACGATTTAGGTACCTCAATATCTTAAATTGGTCACTCTATCTCTAAATTTCGTTATTGCCCAAGTATCTCATCGATTTAGGTTTTTACATTGGTTGTGGTTTGATTGTAGATGGGTCTCCACAGTTACAATTGGAGCTCCTATGAGGCAGAAAGTTGGGGGTGTGTTGAACGACGTATGGAGGTTTAGCGTAAAGAAAAGTGCGGGTTTCCTCGGAAATGTTACTGTGGTACAAAACCGGTTCTTGTCACATGTACGACCAAAGACAATCTGGGAGAAAATATGGAGAATGTGGGAAAGAAGTACTACACGTGCAAGGTAAGTGGTAGATAGATTGTTTGAAATAGATATATATAGATTGATTGTGTTGTTAATGTGTAGTTGTGGCAATGGTTTGTAAGGGTGGAGGTTGTTGTATGTTGAAGTGGTGGGATGATGTTGTGATGGAAGAGTTGCAAGAAATGAAAATGGAGAAAGAAAACTTGGAGGATAGGCTTCGGTACATCAAAAAAGATTGTGAAGGAGTAGAGGTGAACCGTCTCCATTTACTGTCTGTAGCTAGTGAGGAGAAGTATGAGGAGTTGAAATCGAGGGTTGACGAGCTTGCGAGGCTTCATTTGAGAATAGAGGTTAAAAGTTGTATGGCTGTAAAGGAGATGAAGATTTTAACCGCTATTGCTATTTCGGTGGCTCTTGTAGGCTTGATGATTCTTCTCTTCAAGTAGAAGTGAAATGGAAAAATGAAACTCATCACTCTTTTAATTTTACTGATTCGGGAAAGAGTGATTGAGTGTTGTAGTGATGTTGATATTGTTGAACTGGGAGTTGTTGAAGTAAACCTTTGAAACAAATTAAACCGAGTTGTATTTTGAGACAATTTAAATCGATTTTGATTTGAACCAAAGTAAACCGATTACTTTTTTACACAAATTGAATCGATTAATTTTTTAAAACAAAAAAAAGTAGTAAACTACGTTGTTTTGTCCTTCTTCTTCTAGTTGGGTTTTCTTCCTTCGATTTTCTCATCACTCTGAAAAAAGGAAAGTTAGATCCAGATTTAAAAACTCGGACTTACCAATGACATCTTCTGCGAGTTTGGGTTAGCTACTAACTTTTTCCATCCATAGTTGATTTGATGTTCATCAAGAGTAAATTCTAAAATTTGTCTTTAAAGGATTAAGTTTTTCAACAAGACACCGTGGGGCTGAGAATGGTAAAGAAATACCAAGGAATTGCAAATGTGGAGCACGGTCTATCATCAAGACAGCTGAAGCCGTGAAGAATCTGGATCGACTTTTCTATTGTTGTCCGTTTGGGTCATACGAGGTAATTTAGACAAGAATAATGGAAAATGTGAAAAGAATGTATTCTATGATGAACAAATGTGACAGCAAGGTATTCCACTAACGAGATAAACTCTACAAGAACAACTAACTTCATTCCTAAGATAGACTACATACCTTTCAACATTCTTGTAAGTAACTTCATACTTACCAAATCCGCAAGATAAAGACATACAATGCTTGGTCTGGTCAATGTGATAATCAAGTAATGCAATAGCCCTAGGAGTATACTCAGTCTTCACTTTGACTGCTTCTAACCGTTTCTTGTCATTTCCAATCATGACTTTCCTTCTAATTTCCTCTAGCATCTCTACAATAGGCTTAGTCCTAGCTACTCTAATTGCTGCATTAAAGGATTCACCTAAGTTATTTTCCATACCATCACACTTTGCATAGCCTGAGAAATAAGCCCTATTGACAAAGAAAAATACTAACATTAGATTATATGACAGACTAAGCTTGCTCATATTATATCATAACCTAATATTTGATGGATAAGCTTTAATACCGAATTTATGGAAAAGCCTTCAGCACAATGAGTTCCACACGCCTCAGCTTCTCCACCTAGATATTCTCCATCACGACCCCAATAACCACCAATCTGAAAAAATAAATCGAAACTCATCTTCTTCTATATCATCTTCTTTTAAATCTGCTTCAATCCTTCAAAAATTAAAAAAAAAATAGAGAGGATATTAGTTAAAAATTACACAATACGACTTTAATTTAACAAATATTTAACCCAGATTACCCATAATCCATCAATTAATTTAACAAAAATTTACCCAGAAAATCCACTATCGATGAACATAAAGAACATATCCCCTTAATTTAACATACGACTAATTAGACAAAGATTTACAATTATATCATACACACAAACTAATTGAACTTATTTTGAAGCTTCAATCAAGCTCAACAAAACTTTCCCACCTATACGAATATGCGAAACTCAAAAATATAAAGAGATTCGAAAATTTAAACGGAGATGCAAGTCCACTAAGTCCCGATATGAAAAGCTTCTAAAAGATACTAACCTTAATCATTGGTTCAAGCTTCATTCAAGCAAAAAAAAATCCCGAAATTGCCAATTCGAGAGAAAGATATGAAGAACCCTAATTTTGAGATTTATCCCCAATTTGATTTTTTAACTTGAAATCGCGAGAAACCTTAAAACGACGACATTCATGTTTATAAAAAATGTCATATTTTTAACCTAAAATCGTGTTGTTTTTAATTACTAAAACGTCGTCGTTTTAAGGTTTCTGTCTGTTTTTTAACAGATGGTTAACTGGACATGTCGACAATACACATGATGGCCGTATTGCGGGTGACTTCGTACTTGAGGGGATTGACTTGCACACATTTGAGGTGAAGGTTTATCTTGCAAAAAATATAAAGGTGGATGTGTTTTTTTGCACAAAACCCCATATTATAGTATACGATAATTTATGTGTTTTAAATATTTTGGGTGCTTAATAGCGACTAGACACCCGATTACGCAGATGCCTAAGCGAATTTTAAGCATAAATTTTTATTTTTTTTAATAAAAAATTGAATAATTATATAGTTTTGTGCATTTTTTTATTTTAAATATTATTTTTATTTATTTCATATGTTTAGTGAATTTTATTTATTTGAAAATAATAGATAAACACTATATATATATATATATCCAAATTTACAAAACTACAATATTATATATATATTTCTAAATATATTTTATCTGTATAGATCTCGTCGAGGCATCTGCGTATAGATTAGGCGCAAATGTTCATCCACCGCCTAGCGAATGTCTAACGAGCGCCTAACGCATTTTAGAACACTGATTGTGACACTCTTCTAATAAAAGAGTAAACTTAGCATCATGCATAAAATGAATGACATCATAAAGGGGTCGAATAAGAAAAAGCTTAGCATTAGGCATTTGCAAATTCGATGAAAATGGGACAATCGAAGGGGGAAAGCTTTTGCTTCATGACTCATGAGATGTCTATCGAGGGGAAAAGAAAACTACTCTTCGCACAAAATCTCTTTAGAACCGAACCGGTTTTACTAAACCATAACATCGGAAAGACTTGAACCAGGTAGACCTAAGTTTATGGGCCTAAATTGGACAACGAATCATAAGAAGAGAGGAGTCGAATGTTTTTTTTTTGACAGAACCGCCATGGCTACAGCTTCAAGGTTTCTAAGGAAATTGACGAGGTCTCTCAAGCCTTCTCCAACCCTTCTTCGTAGCAATGGCGTAAGATCTTCAAGTTATTTGATTCAGAAAACCATCGAGCCGTTGGATTTCTTCTGCCGAATAGAATCTCGCATCCGCCAAGATTCTTTTACTACCAGAAGCTTCTCTTCTCAAGGTCCTGCTCCTATAGATTATAGGTACTTTAACCCTCATTTGATCTCCGTTATTGTATCTGATTCGTTAATTTCATGAAAACTTATGAACCAACGGAAAGAAAAAAACAGTTCGGTTTTGCAGGAGGATGAGTTTCACAGATTAGCCAACTTCACAATAGATGACCTTCTTGAGAAAATTGAGGTATTTAAAGCTGAAGACTTTTTTCCTTTCTAGGGTTCTTCTTACGTTTTCCTTTTAGATTGTAATAGCCTTATACTTTGTTCCTAGTTACAATGTCTTATTGGAACAACATGATTCATGTTCAGGATTATGGTGATACTGTCCAGATTGATGGTTTTGACATAGATTATGGGGTAAAGATAAAACTCTTTTATGCATTTACGATCTTGTTCCTATTTTTCGAAATCCATGTGTGCTTAAAGTCAGTTCTTTTGCTGTTTTCAACAGAATGAAGTTCTTACCCTTAAGCTTGGATCTTTAGGCACATATGTACTGAATAAGCAAACTCCTAATCGACAAATTTGGATGTCTTCACCTGTGAGGTAAAGATTCTTGCTTTTCTTTTGAAAGTTGCTAACTTTAGGCGGCTAAATCGAATGAATTTCGCATTCGATCATCATCATGTTCTGCTGTATCTTATGGTTTTTTTGTATTCTTAGTTGACATTGGAAAAACGAAACCTTTTTGACCTTGTGCTTCCACATCTTAGATTTACATTGATGTCATCTTCATTCTTCCTTTTTTTTCCGTAATGCTTTGGTGCAGTGGCCCTTCTAGATTTGACTGGGACCGTGATGCTAATGCATGGATTTATCGGCGAACCGAAGCAAATTTGCATAAAGTCTTGGAAGAGGAGTTAAAGAGTCTATGTGGGGAACCAATCCAACTCTCATAAACAAGAAGGCTAAAAACAATACCTGTGAGCAAAAGGATTTCCATCTAGGAACTTAAAACTGCTATACCCTTTAAAGGTATATCTATGAAACATCCAGAGGAATAAACAAACAAGGCATGAGACGAAGTTTTTTAGTGTTAAATCCTATTGATGTTTGAATCTACTTTTAACAGTAATGTTTCATAGTGACATTGTTACAACTCTCTTTTGTTTAATCAGAGCTGAAGCTGCCTTTTATGCTTTTTAAATCAAAACTTTTTTTCAAAGACAAGAGTCCTGCATTTGTCAAAACTCACAAAATTTCCGGAAAAAGTTGGTTAACAAAGTTTGCAGGGTCAATCTCCACTCTTTTAAAAGAACCAATAAGGACAAAAGGTTGACTTCTTCAACACCAGTGTCTCCTTTTCCCAATAATTCATGTTTAGGTATCCCCTTTGTCTCTGTCACCTTAAAAAACAAATACATAAAATACATATTTTTGGATCCTTTTTAAACTATATGTAGATCCATCGCCGAAAAAGTGACACAAAGTGCGTGAACTGATCACTTGTGAATATACATACAGTAGCTAAGAGAGTGTAGAGTAATATCTACTACTTTCATAGCTTTTGGTTCAGATGCTCAAGTGAGACTTGTTCTGCTTTTTCTTGGAAACATCTTAAAAGTTAAAACACATCATTAGCTGCGTTCCACATATATACTTTTCGAGGTGGGTCTCTCGTTGACGTTGAGGCAAACTTTTTTCTTTTTTCTTCGGACACGCTTTGAGTTTTTAAGAAGACAAAATGGAGATATCAGATGAATAAGACATGGTCTGTAGTGGTCAGAGAAATGATACTATCTGTCTTCTTCTATATGTTTTTGCTGAATGTTTGTCGATTAGATTGCTTTGTTGCAGTTCAAGACTCCATGACATTGCTCAAAGGTTCAACATTGATCAATGATAGCCACGGAGACACTCTTGTTTCAGCTGGTCAGAGATTCGAGCTCGGCTTCTTCACTCCTAATGGAAGCTTCGATGGAAGAAGATATTTGGGGATTTGGTTTTACCATTTACATCCACTTACTGTTGTTTGGGTAGCAAACCGTGAAGCTCCAGTTCTTGATCGTTCCGGCACTCTCATTATCTCTAAAGATGGAAATCTTGAAGTCATTGATTCAAAGGGAAGAGTGTATTGGGACACCGATGTTGAACCTTCCTCAGTCTCTGCGCAGAGAACGGTAAAGCTAATGGATAATGGTAATCTTGTGTTGATGAGAGATGGAGATGAAGCAAATGTGGTATGGCAGAGTTTTCAGAATCCTACTGATACGTTTCTCCCAGGGATGAGGATGGATGAGAATATGACTTTATCATCATGGAGAAGCTTCAACGATCCATCACCTGGAAATTTCACCTTTGAGATGAATCAAGAAGAAGATAAGCAGTTCATCATTTGGAAAAGATCAATAAGATACTGGAAATCTGGAATTTCGGGTAAATTCATCGGATCCGACGAGATGCCTTATGCAATTTCTTATTTTCTTTCCAATTTCACAGAGACTGTAACTATTCACAATGCCTCTGTGCCTCCTCTCTTCACATCTTTGTATACCAATACAAGGTTTACCATGAGTTCCTCTGGTCAAGCTCAGTACTTCAGGTTAGATGGAGAAAAATTCTGGGCACAGATTTGGGCTGAACCAAGAGATGAATGTAGTGTTTACAATGCTTGTGGAAATTTCGGTAGCTGTAACAGCAAGAATGAGGAGATGTGTAAATGCTTGCCAGGTTTTAGGCCTAATTTCCTTGAGAAATGGGCCAAGGGAGATTTTTCTGGTGGATGTTCCAGAGAGTCAAAGATCTGTGGTAAAGATGGTGTTGTGGTGGGAGACATGTTCTTGAATCTGAGTGTGGTTGAAGTAGGAAGTACGGATTCGCAATTCGATGCACATAATGAAAAAGAATGCAGAGCAGAGTGTTTGAATAATTGCCAATGCCAAGCTTACTCATATGAAGAAGTTGATACACTCCAAAGCAATCCCAAATGCTGGATTTGGTTGGAGGATCTCAATAATCTCAAGGAAGGCTATTTAGGTCGCCGCAACATATTCATCCGCGTAGCAGTTCCTGATATAGGTAAACAATCTCTATTGATTTCGAAATATATGAAATGCTTTTAAAATGCATTAGGAATTTAGGATATACAACTGTTGATGGTTAAATTGCTGTTAAATTCTGCAGAGTCGACCAGTAGAGATTGCTTGACCTGCGGCACGAATATTATTCCTTATCCCTTGAGCACAGCTCCTGGATGTGGCGACAGTAACTACCTTAGTTTCAACTGCAATATGTCGACTGGTCAAGTCATTTTCAAAGTATCTAACAGCTTATACAATGTTACAAGTATCAATCCAGATACTCACAGATTCTTAATGAAAATAAAAGATGTGGTAGCAAACTGCACAACTGAAAACCAGATGAGTAAGATTTCAGAGTTAAACTTATCTTCGCCTTTTCATCTCACGGGGAAGTGCAATGCAGATATGGTTACTGGTGGAACTGAAGTGGAGATTCATTGGGATCCTCCGCTTGAGCCAACTTGCTCTTTATCTGCAGACTGTAAAGACTGGCCTAATTCATCTTGCAGTAAATCTGGAGACGGGAAGAGGCGGTGCTTCTGCAATCATGATTTGATGTGGGATGGATTCAGTCTAAACTGCACTCAAGGTAAAGACATGACAACAAAACTCATTTCAAACTCTTAGTTCAAAGGTGTATCGTTTTGTTTAATGATGGCTCTCATGTAGAACGAGCTCGAGGAAGATATGGGGAAGCTAAAACACCAGTGGTTTTAATCATTGTGGTGACTTTTACTAGTGCAGCCATTCTGGTTGTTCTGTCAAGCACTGCTTCTTATGTGTATTTGCAAAGAAGAAAAGTAAACAAGGAACTAAGAAGCATACCAAGAGGACTTCATTTATGTGATAGTGAGAGACATATCAAAGATTTGATTGAATCGGGAAGGTTTAAACAAGATGATACTCAAGGCATTGATGTTCCTTGTTTTGAGCTTGAGACCATCCTATTTGCAACATCCAACTTCTCAAGTGCAAACAAGCTAGGCCAAGGAGGGTTTGGACCGGTTTATAAGGTTTGAATGTGTTTTTCATCTTTCGATCTGCTTTTGGTTTTAGACTCCCTCTTAATAGAAACTTAAAATGTTTCATGGCTTGTGTGACTCAGGGCATGTTTCCTGGAGATCAAGAGATTGCTGTGAAAAGGCTATCTCGCTGCTCGGGTCAAGGACTGGAGGAATTCAAGAATGAAGTTGTTTTGATTGCCAAGCTCCAACACCGGAATCTTGTTCGACTTCTTGGTTACTGTGTTGCTGGAGAAGAAAAACTGTTACTGTATGAATACATGCCACACAAAAGCTTAGACTTCTTCATTTTTGGTAAGCTGATAGTCTTGTCATTTCTCTAATAAGTCTTTCTTCAGTTCAGTTCTTAATACAAAATATCTGGTTCTTGCTCAGACCGAAAGGTGTGCCAGCAATTGGATTGGAAGATGCGTTATAATATCATTCTAGGAATCGCTCGGGGACTTCTTTATCTGCATCAAGATTCTAGACTGAGAATCATCCACAGGGATTTGAAAACGAGCAACATTCTGTTAGATGAGGAGATGAATCCCAAGATTTCTGACTTTGGCTTAGCTAGAATATTTGGAGGCAGTGAAACTTCAGCCAATACTAATCGAGTTGTTGGAACCTAGTAAGTTCTTAACACTTCAATTTTCCTTAGCATCCCATTCCTTAGTATTTTAGGGTATATTAAAACATGTTGGTGTATTTGTATTGCAGTGGATACATGTCTCCAGAGTATGCTCTAGAAGGTCTTTTCTCATTCAAATCAGATGTCTTTAGTTTCGGTGTGGTTGTGATTGAGACTATAAGCGGGAAGAGGAACACCGGGTTTTATGAACCAGAGAAATCATTAAGCCTTCTAGGCTATGTGAGGGATCTGAGACTCTAAATTGTTTATCCACATTACTTGTATTTAAAACTTGACCTAGAAACACGTGTGTAAATGTGCAGGCGTGGGATCTCTGGAAAGCGGAAAGAGGGATTGAGTTATTGGATCAGGCTTTGCAGGAAACATGCGAAGCCGAGGAATTCTTGAAGTGCTTGAACGTAGGACTGCTTTGTATACAAGAAGATCCTAATGATCGTCCAACAATGTCAAATGTTGTTTTCATGCTTGGAAGCAGCGAAGCTGCTACTCTTCCAAATCCAAAACAACCGGCTTATGTCCTAAGACGTTGCCCTTCATCAAGCAAAGCTTCTTCATCTACCAAACCAGAAACTTGCTCCCAAAATGAGCTTACCATAACTCTTGAAGATGGAAGATAATAATAGCTCTCAACATTCACTTGAGCCAATTAGCTAGCTTTTCTGTATTTATTCTCAATAAGCATAAGACTTCAACAGAAAAAGAAACTGTAATAGCTAATCAACCTGAGTCCTGAAACAGAGATTATGCAGAAACTTTTAATGGAATGAGATTTTGGCTTTGGAAGAAGCCATGGAGAATCCCGTTAGCTGTGACCTTATCATTTGTCTCCGGAGTGAGTCTCTACAGAGGAAACTAGATCGAAGTGTCATCTTGATCAAAGCCTTTCCATGTCTCAGCAAAAAGATTGCGAGGCTCATCTCATTCTCGCACTCTAAGAATCCATGAATCTCCACAAATTCTAAGTGGTTCAAGAAAGATTCCAATTCGTAGGTTTGAGATTCCCAGTACTGAATCTCCGAGTTAGACATATCCCACAAATCCTTATTCCATTGCTGAAAAACATAAGCAAAATCAAAGACAGTTCATTTAAAACTAGAAAGAGGAAAAAATAAAGAGAGCTTTCTTTCTTTCAATTCTTACCCTTCTTTCACTTGTTTGATCATTAATAATTTTGAGGATAAGTATATTTAGCTTTGGACAGCTCTTGAACAGACATGAAAGTGTTTGAACATTGTGCGTGTTGAAACGTGTTTGCAGTTCCAAGGTTCTCATGTTGTGAAACGGTGGAAGATGATTCTTTAATAGTACATTCTTGCTTGACAAAACCTGTCACAGCATTAGTAAAACTGTGAAGCAAAGAGCAAACTGCAGAAGAAGAAAGTGTAAATATTTGTATATACCTCTACGGATTGATTTCCAAGTTGTAGTTTATAGGAATTAGAGAGACCTGACAAGAGAGTGAATAAGTTCTGTGTCTGAGAATTGAGATCTTGCGGAAGAAAAAACACTCCAACGAAAGCTTTTCTCAGACAAACTAACTTGTCCAAGAAATGAAATCTAGCAGTGACTGCGTTTGAATTCCATAGGAAAGTTTTGAGGTTCGGTGTGTTGATCTTCACAAAGATCTTTTCTGAGTACGAATGGAAACAACTCACAATCTTAAGTCTCTGAAGCTTATTACCAGAAACCTCTAAGCCCTCAAGTTCTAAAGAGTTCGTAAGAGAAAACTCTTGGAGGAGACGGCAACTGACCTTAAGTTCCTTGAGTCCAAAGCAATTTTCTAGGGCTAGGTTCTCTAGAAGAGGAAAGCTTGGATCAGTGAAGAAATCTGAGAGACAAGGTTGGTTGTGTAGAATCAGAAGAGATAAAGAGAGTGAAGTGAGTTTTTGAAAACCTCCAAGGCTTGATGATGAAGGAGGTAATCTAAAACCAGGGTAAGATGATTTAAGATTCAAAGCTCTTAAATTTTGAGAGGTCACAATCCAACGAGGGAAGTTAAAGTAGTCTTTGGTAGTAACTTCAATGTCAAGATTTTGAACCTGATGAGTAACAGCTAAACGAATCAATGAATTAAGACTCGTGAAGGTGATAGGAACGCGAAAACGAAGTGATCTAAGATTGTTGGAGTCACGATGATGACGAAGAGAAAGCACTTGGTGAATAGAGTTAGAAGAGAAAGATTTCGATTCGTTAATGGAGGTGAAATCAAGATCAGGCAATGAGAGAAAGAGAGATCTCCATCTTTTGGAAAGTGAGCTCGTTTTCGCTGCGGTTTTTAGAGGAAGTAAGAGAAGAATCTGATGAAGAAGAGAATCAGGTAGGTCACTGATTCTATCTACTTTGATAATTTCTTCTACAAAAAACTCATTTGCTTCTTCTTCTTCTTTCTTCTTCCTCCGTTTCACAGATCTTGTCTCCATTGTTAAAAGAGTGTCCTTTTTTTGCTTTTTTGTTTCCTTTGATTGAAACATTCAAAACAAACCCTAAAAGTCATTAACGATAAGTGCGTTGAGTTTGTTTCCATAAAAATCGCGTATTCTGTTAAGACCACATTAAAAAAAAAAAAAAAAAAAAAAATTCACCAAAATCAAATAGAAAATTGATTATTTATACATTAATCAGAATCATCAAAGAGCCACATGATTGATCTCTTGATCCTAATTTTCTTGATCTTGCTTGACTAAGTTACAAAAGAAGATAGAGTTTTAAACTACAAATGACGATGATGTTGGCACTCAAGAGGAGTAACAGGAAACCTCGTAGCATCAAAACAATAATCATAAATCATATGATTAGCTCGAACCCAAATAAGCTGATGATTCTGATGAAGGCTAAGCTCAGAGACAGTTGGTTCATCCCACCAATACTTCTGATCTCCATTACTACACTTGCTTAAATCAGTTGTGTTTGGAACCTCACAAGCATCGATTTGGAATTCTTTGTAAGAAGCAACGAAAGGAGCGTGACTCCAATCAGTTTTAACAAGACCTCCTTGAGTAGCCCAATCATCTGCATTCCAAATCGAACTGTAAACTCCCATTGCTTGATCTTTAGCAAATGGAATACCTTTATCTTCAAGATTCTTGTGGACTCGGATTGGAGTCTCGTCTACCATGAATCTGTTTTTGCAATTTAAAGAATCGTTAAAATGGGTTCATAGGAAATTATCATCATTGAGACTTTGTTTAAGAGAAACTTACACAACACTACGTTTACTCCAGAGGATTGAGTAAGTATGAAACTCAGTGGTGGGATCGAACCAAAGACTGAGTCTTTGCTCTCTGTTTCCAACTCCATTCATATAGACATTGGTCTGGACTAGATAAGGCTCACCAGTAGTGTTCCCTAAGAACTCGAAATCGAATTCGTTGTGGTTGGAACCATCGGAAGACATCTATAAGAGAAAACATTGTTAGATAACATTACAATCAATCTGTGTAAGAAAAACAGAACAATAGAATGAATAGTTCCCGTACGTAGAAAGCAGTGACTGTTCCAGCTGAGTCACCTTCGACGAGCTTAATCTGGATAGAGACTTTACCGAACAAGTACTTGCTTCTCGATTCAAACCCAGCTCCTGAAAAGAATCATAAACAACCTTAAAATAAGAACCCAAGAAAAACAGAGCAAACAAAAACAGACAGAAGAAGGTGTTGTTTTGTAATATGTACCAGAGTAATTGTCAAGCTTGAGTTTTGTGACTTCTCCTTCGTTAACACAATGATCCATAGCCCAGCTAGAGCGGTAAAGATCCTCGAATTTAGCTCCTAAAACAGGTCCACCACCACAAGAAATAACACAAACCATTATCATCACTATACACTTGAACCAATCCAAACCCACCATTTTTTATTATTATTCTCTCTCTCTGTTACTTAAACTTTCACTCTACAGTCTCACACACTTGACTCAATGAAGGAGACACAAGAAAGACTCGGGCTTTATAAAGGCGGGGGAGTGTGAGTGAGAGTGAGCTGGCATACAATGGAGAGAGATGCCACGTTGGATTCGACGTGTGAATTAGGACATTAATAAATGGACAAAAAACACCCATCTTCGTAAAGATGAAATAATATCACTCAAAACAAGAGAAGAAAATGAGATAGATAGAGAGAGGAGAGAGTTGGGAAATGTAGCCGTTACTGTGAGGGCATCACTCAGTGGGGCTCCACTTAGTACTACACAGAGGACAAGAATTTATGCTTCTCTGTCTAAAAAAACAGAGACTTTAATTGCTTTTGTTGAGAGATAGAGGGAGTAAATGAATATAATTTGATTCTTCTGGGTGCAATAATGAAGAAAAAAAAAAGAGAATAGAGATGGACCATTTTACAGCTAAGATGTTTTCATTGCATTGGATTGGATCCAGCTGTACACATTTGGCTCTAAATTTAAAATCTTTACCTGCTTACAAAGAAATTGATTGGTACACAGTCTTTATCTCTCTCTCCTTACTTTTTGGGGGAATTCAATTTTTTTTGTTTTTATGTTGCAGACATGGATTAGAAGATATGCCAGATTGTGACGTCAATTGTTTAAATAAAATATCTTCCTTTGCTCTGCTTTGGTTATTTAAAACATTGTCAACTTGTGTTGTGTGTGTATACAGTACACAATTTATGTATGTGTGTGTATATCCGGGGACTAATAAATTGTTTCTTTGTCGCAATAAGAGACACAGAAAACGACGGCGTTTTTTGTTTGGAGATTTGAATGAAAATCACGGGCGTTTCTTGAATCAAGACAAATGAAAGACATTGACGTATGCTTAATCCGAAATGTTTTAACATTACACAAGACTAATTGGTTGAAACTTGAAACGATTTTTTATATAAATCAAGAGTTGTGTTGTTGTTTTGTTATGTTCTGTCTCGTGAACATTTACCGAGCAAGTAAGTGGCTTTGTTTTTTTACTTATAACCACGCGCGTGCGTGCGTGTGCATCGAGAGGCTCGGCTCTTTTGAGCTAACAACGGCTCTTATCTCAGTCAGACTCATGCTTTTAACTGTCAGTAAAAATACTTTTAACATCATCATCACTAGATGGTACTATACTATACTCCATCATCATCATCATAACCTTTCTTTTGTCAGTAACTCATATGATGAGATGACGCAAATTTACAGTGTAAGACGCATGTTCATATCTTCTTTACACTTTCTTTTTTCTTACTCCTTCATTAGCTTTACCCTTTTAAGGCTTTACCTTTTTAACCTCAAAATTATCAGAAGAAACAATGAGAATAATTACCACATAATTAACTAAATGCACTTCTTTGGATTGATACCAGCATCTAATAGCTTCCATTACTCAGTTCCATCTTCTGGTTTCTGCATCCTCAACAAGAGAGAAACACCATCAGTACTCAGCTAAAATGAATCAAGATTTATATTGTTGATGAGGATAACATGATAAGAAACTTTACATGGTCGTATTCCCATCTTGCGGATAGCGGAAGAGAGACAAGAATACTCTCTATTCGCCCTCCTGTCCTCGAATCAAATGTTGTTCCACGGTCACACACCTTTATTATTTTACCATCAGTAACAAAACATGAGAGGAGGTTTCTTAAACGATCAAAGAGATATATATATATATATATATAAACAAAGCTAGTAAGTATCCAATTACCAAGTTGAATTCAACGTATCTCCCCCTTCGCAATTGTTGCCATGCCTAGTGTTGCTCGTTAAATGGTGTGTCTTTACGTTTCTCTATTATGGGTATATAAGCTGGTATCGCTGAGCTTGCACATTCTGCAAAACTCACCTCACTATTCGAATTAGCCAACTAAGAAGATTCTAAAAACAAAATCTCATAAGCTTTCTCTTGGTCACTACCAGTGGCAAATGACAGCAGCATCTCCTGATCATAGTCGTTCAAATCATCAAAAAATATCCCTCCAAGCCCTCGCCTCTCATCACGATGCTGCAGGCAATACCATAAGCAACAACTTATCACTGCATCAACCTAACCAAACATTGAGGCTCTAAATCTATCTATCCCTACACATACAAGACTCTAAACCTAAGGTCTTTAGTACCACAAAATGCTAAGATCACACAAGAACAATCAGAAAAGGCGTTAAATTAACTGCATACCTTGATGTAAAAGTAGTCATCATACCATTTCTTGAACCGAGGATAGAAGGACGGATCAAATTTGTCACACGCTTGCTTTTGAACCTACAAAATAAAGTTTTTTGAATGAGCAACTCCACAATCACAACCCTCTATAAAAACATTCAGAACAAGGGATCAGGTTTAAAGACCAAATGAAAGTGCTTGACGTCATCTTCAAAGATATAAGCAGGTCGTCATCTTAGAAGGCTTCTTCATGTTGATGTATCAATCACACGTATTTTTCTAAGAGTACACTAGAGTCAATCATACTTGTTTTGCACATATACCCACAGCCGACCGAGAAAGCCCATCTGACAATTTATCGGTTCCAGCATTTGCAGATAAAGCTTTTGACAGTTCTTCAATAGCATATGTACCACTCTTCACAAGCGTATCCCTCTTACTGTCCCATGCATCTTTCACCTTCCTGAACCAAAGCCAAAGAAAACATGGAGAATATAGTTGAATTAGTATAGTTTTCACCAAGAGCCCATTTTTTCAAATGCATACTCTTTTCTTTACTGAAAATAAAACCAATTTCACTATTTTGAGCCAAGAATGGTTTTCCTTACTTAAGGAGAGTCTTGAATCCTGGTCTTCCATAATTGTCATTTGGAGGAAAGTAGGTTCCACCCATTAAAGGCTTCAAATTAGGTGAAAGGAAGACCGACAATGGCCACCCGCCTCCACCATACAGAGCCTGGACGAACGACATATAAACCTAAAAGTGCCAGTAAAAAGAATTGTAAGTCCATGAACATAGTCAAGACTACTTTCTTTAATAGACATTGATCCAGCTAAAACTAATTCAGTACAAGTCTACTATGGTTTCTATGGTTTTGCACCTATAACTGGAGTTACCCCAACACACAGTATTCTCCAAAAAAGTAACAAAAGCTATTAATTTGACCCACAAATCGTAACATGACATGATTGCGCCAAATAGAAAAGATATTTCTCAACCTAAGATTCACAGAAATATACGAGGCTTTAAATTTTGGAAAGGGGGGGGGGGGGGGGTTATTCAAGACAGCTATTGAATTAAAGTGTTCTTCTGTTGCAGAGAGTGGTTTACCTTAGGCCGCACTTCTGGATCCACCTGTTGCACAGACATACATGTTAAACAAAAAGTTGGAAAAATGCTTCAACGGCAACTAGCTCAGATATAGTGCATCAAACTGTCATTTGATAATCCACAGCCTGAAGAGATTTTTACGACTAAAAATCTAACCTTGATACTAACGAACAAATCGTTCAAGAGTTTTGCCACTTCTTCATCTTCAAATGACTCAACTTCCATCACATGGCACCTGACAACATGATTAACACTTGCTCAAAAATACATTTCAAAATAGGACATAAGATCATTCTTGCTCTGCTTCTCTAACCTGACATCTCAAACAAGAAGACGAATTCATAGATTGCAAATTTGGAAATCTTTTACACCTATGAGGAAAGAACAGTGATTATACTAATAAATCCAGAGTCTTTTAATATATCATTCATTCTCTTACTCTGTGAATTCGGCAAAAGAAAAGTCAAACTCAAAATCAAAAAAAAAAAAAATTATCGAAGTCTCACCAGTGACAGGTACTGTATCCAACTTCAAGATTCCATATAAAAAGAGATATTGAAAACAAAATGGAACCAAATTAGTGTCATAAACTTAAGCAATTAAGGACATCTAACATCTAATCCAGCAGCAATTAAAACGATCAAGAGAGGATAAAGTAAACAACTTGATAAGAAGATAGGGTCGTCTCTTTTCCTTGCTAGTTCAAAAGCTTCTTCTCCCCATGGATACCAATCAACCTTTTTCACATAAACCATAAAATCAATCCAGAAAATTAAAAAAGCTCGATGCTTTGAGCTAATAATGAAAGCTATCTACAAACTAAACCAGCTATGACTTAATTGAAACTGAAGATGCCCTAAATGAAACAAATGCGTTCTCTTTATCTATAGGACCTTGTATGAATATTAGAAAAGATGAATACTTTAACAGAAGAGATATAACGAAAGCAAATTGATTACCGGATTATGAGCGTGTTGAAGAAGATAGGGATTGTGTTCGGCGGCTAAACGGTTGGTATATTTCTGAGATGTGGTCGAAGACGAGTTCTCTACCGCCATGGATAAGACCTTGCCTGAGGAAATGGGTTTAGAGAGAATCAGCGGGAAAGGGAAAGAAAACGAAGGATTACGTGTACGGACTCGATTTCTTCTTCTGGGTAAAGAAGACAAAGATGCGATGCTACGAGAAGCGAAGCGGTGGAAGATTGAGGAAGACAACAAGTGAAGACTTTTCATCAGCATTGCTGATTGATCAATAAAACGACGGCGTTTTTCTGGGTTTAGTGAGAGTGGCTAAACCAACTCATGGAGTAGAGGGTTCGCCATGCAAGCGACGGAGCTTCAGACACATCTTTCTCTTGTTGAATGTGTTCAATATGTGACACGTGTAGATAAGACAAGAAGTTATTCTTTCTATTTTTTTTGGCTCCATTTCACCTTTTCAGTAAACCAAACATTCTTACAATTATGACTTTTCAGCATCTCCACATAATCTCAACCAATCTGATACCAAAAGTAAAGCTTAGGAACTAGACCAATTGGGATCGTAAACTTCTTTGCTACTCTATCGATCATCCCTATACTTATGCTTTGTAAAAAAAAAAACCAAAAATATTTCAATATGATGAAAACACTTTACTAAAAGGAAAAAAAACTAGTGATACGAGATGATAACACTGGTGCGACACTTATGTAGCTTGCCACATCTTCTCGGATTGAATAATAAAAATGTTTCTGTGAAAGAAAAAAAAGAATTAGTAAAAATGTTTTTAACGTCCAAAAATGGTGATACACTGATACGTATGAAAAGTAGTTCAGATGTAAATTGATTGGTTATAAAATATATATATTAATCATCTGTTACATTATTAAGTATTTTTTATTTTTTATTTTTTATTTTTTATTTTTTATTTTTTAGCTAATTAGAAATAGTGGTATGATATGTCGATAAATTAAAATACTAGAGCAATTGAACAAATATATTTTTAAATGTCGATAGTCACTTATATTTAAAAAAATAAAAGAACTTACTTTAAACAGAAAAGAACTAATCCTAAGTAAATTACTAATTAACCAAATCTGAGATCATATGTGAATTGGGTTTTCTATAAAATGATTAGATCCACGAATCATATCAAAGAGACTACACATGTGATGATCAGTGGTCTAATTATGATTAAGGCAACTAACTATCTTAGTGAGACCTACGTAGACGCACATGGGTGCAAGCTCAACTTTATTAATGGTCTCACATGGACATTGTCTCCTTCGATTCTCTCGTCTTGTCATACTCTTGTCTTTCTCCACTTGCACACTTTATATACACCAAAAGCTTCATTCTTTAGATTTAGATCACTCTTTACTCAATCAAATCTCAAACCATTTCCATCTCTATCTTTTTCTCTCTCTCTCTCTTTGTCTCTGTTCCGATGAATCTCAGATTACCATCTAAGGTTCTTGAGCATATCATCTCCTTCATCGATTCCAACGAAGACCGGAACTCAGTTTCTCTGGTCTGCAAGTCATGGTTCGAGACAGAGAGGAAGACTAGGAAGCGAGTCTTTGTCGGGAACTGTTATGCCATCAGTCCTGCTGCGGTTGCACGACGGTTCCCGGAGATGAGATCTTTAACTTTGAAGGGGAAGCCACACTTCGCCGACTATAATTTGGTTCCTGATGGTTGGGGTGGTTATGCTTGGCCTTGGATTGAAGCCATGGCCAAGAAAAGCCCTTCCCTTGAGGAGATAAGATTGAAGAGAATGGTGGTGACTGATGAGTGCTTGGAGTTGATTGCTGCTTCCTTTAAGGATTTTAAAGTTCTTGTGTTGACTTCTTGTGAAGGTTTCTCCACTGATGGTATCGCTGCTATTGCAGCTACTTGCAGGTTCGGTTCCAACATTAGTAAAAGACTCTTCTTTTGTAAGTTTAATCTCTTAGTAGTAAGTTTTTTTTTTTTTTGTGTTTGTCTGATTTTCAAAATAGAAACTTGAGAGTACTGGAACTACGAGAGTGCATTGTTGAAGATCTAGGAGGAGATTGGCTTAGCTATTTCCCAGAAACTTCAACTTCTCTGGTCTCTCTTGACTTCTCTTGTTTAGATTCAGAGGTTAACCTCTCAGACTTAGAGCGTCTCGTGAGCAGAAGCCCTAACCTGAAGTCTCTCAAGTTGAATCCAGCTGTGACTGTTGATGGACTTGAGAGCTTACTTCGTCGTGCTCCACAACTGACTGAGCTCGGCACAGGTTCTTTCTCAGCTGAATTGAAACCAGAAGCGTTTTCAAAGTTATCAGAAGCTTTTGCTAACTGTAAGCAACTTAAGAGCTTATCTGGTCTCTGGGATGTTCTCCCTGAGTATCTTCCAGCTCTTTATTCTGTCTGTCCTGGTCTTACCTCGTTGAACTTGAGCTACGCTACTGTCCGGATGCCTGATCTTGTCGAGCTTCTTCGTCGATGCTCGAAGTTGCAGAAGCTTTGGGTTAGTATTTTGGATTTGATCTTCACTTTCAAGATTCTTTTGAGTCTCCCAATTATGTTGGTTCTTACTAATGAGACATTTTCTGTAGGTGATGGACTTGATAGAGGACAAAGGTCTAGAAACTGTTGCTTCTTGTTGCAAGGAACTGCGAGAACTGAGGGTGTTTCCATCTGTACCAGACCTCGATGCAACAAACGTAGCTCTGACTGAACAAGGCTTGGTATTTGTGTCTCAAGGCTGTCCAAAGCTTGAGTCTATTCTCTACTTCTGTGTCCAGTTCACAAACGCAGCTTTGATTACCATAGCAAGAAACCGTCCGAATATCAAGTGCTTCCGTCTCTGTGTGATAGAGCCATTTGCTCCAGATTACAAAACACATGAGCCACTTGATAAAGGATTCAAAGCCATAGCTGAGCGATGCAAGGATCTTCAACGGCTCTCTGTCTCTGGTCTCCTCACTGACAAGGCCTTTAAATACATTGCGAAACATGCCAAGAAGGTTAGAATGCTATCAGTAGCATTTGCTGGAGACAGTGATTTGATGCTCCATCACTTGTTGTCAGGCTGTGAGAGTTTAAAAAAGCTTGAGATAAGAGATTGCCCTTTTGGAGACACTGCACTACTGGAGAACGCTTCGAAACTAGAAACCATGCGATCCCTTTGGTTGTCATCTTGCTTTGTAAGTTTTGGTGCTTGCAAGCTTCTGAGTCAGAAAATGCCAAGGCTCAATGTCGAAGTCATTGATGAACATCCTCCAGAGACAAGACCTGAGAGCTCTCCAGTTGAGAGGATATACATATATAGAACAGTCGCAGGACCAAGATTGGATATGCCTGAATTTGTGTGGACAATACACAAGAATCCCGAGATCGGAGTTTCTCATCTAGCCATAAAGTAAACTTGCTGCGTCAGTCATTTTTCTTCCTTTCCATCTTTGAGTTGTTATTGCAGGCATTGGTGTGGGAGATATTTACCTTCCATTTTTTTCTCTTTCATATTGTTTTTACTAAGATGTTAGAATATCAGTGATAGAAGCATTTCATAGCTTGTACTCTTTTAAACAAAACCTTGTGTTTGTACTAAAGTTTGGAATAAAAGTTCTCTCTTTATAAGACTTTATAGTCAAAGTTTGTAAACAAAAAGTAAAACTCATGAGCTAAACAGTAAGGAAAGTGCAAAGCCTTGTAAAAAAACTACTAATACTACCTCAAAGCAACTCGCTAAGAAATAGGTCAGTATCTGAGATGAAAGAAAGGTTTCCACTTCGAGCATTCCAGTTCTTGATCTGCACTGTATCTACCTGTACCAGTCAAGCGCTTTAGTCCATTCCAGCAGATTTCTTGATCTGCTCAAGAAGATGCTCTATTCTGTATTTCATAACAGGCTGACCATGTCGAGTCCTTCTCATCATTTTTCTCTTTGCTATTTTCCTCCTAGATTCAGCCTCTTCTTTCGCTTTCTTCTTCTCCTGAAATGCCGCCTCTCTCTCCAACCTTACTTTCTCGATCTCTTCTTTAGTCTTCTTGTACAAATCCTCTACACCGATTCTCTTTTTAGGTTTACCCTTCTGCCTATCATCATCATCATTATCATTTACCTTACTACTCTCTCCAGTCTCATTCTTATCATGAACATTCTGCTGCTTCATCGACTTCCTAAACTTGCTCACATACTTCGCATTCTTGTAGAACTCTTTTTGCTTTTCTGGTAAGAGAAAAGGCGCAAAAGAAAACTCATTCAATCTTAGTTCAAGCCTAGTCTCATTGTCATAAGGAAAACCCAACAAAATCATGGAACAATAAGAAACACATTTTAAGTAACTCCAAATAGCTCTCTTGTGATACCTAACACTAACACCAAAGAAACATAGGAGTCAATTGGTTATGACTGTTACTTTATGCTTTCGCTGTAGGCTTTTGGCTGTAGAAACTTTGACTGTAGAAACTTTGGCAGTAGAAGTTGTTGTATAATAAGTCTGATTGATAACAAAAACAGTAAAAACTGTAACTTTAAATATTTTTAAAAGTATGATTGGTAACAAAATTATAAATATTTTTAAATAAATATATTTTATTATACCATATTTAAATAAAAATAATGACATAAACTGATAAATAAATTTTATTAATAGTAAAAATTTTGGGAACAAAATTCATAAACAATTATTAGTAACCAAAAATTTCATATGATCCAACTAAAGTAGTCACATAATATTGGTAAGACTTTAAATTTTTTTTAAAAAAAACTTTTAAATATTAATCAAAAAAATCATACATGTAACAATAAAAAAATTTAACTATTCAAAAATTAAATTTATTTACTATTCAAAATAATTTATTATTTACTATTTATTATTTATTATTTTGAATAGTAAATAATAAATTATTATGAATAATAAATAATAAATTATTTTGAATAGTAAATAATAAATTATTTTGAATAGTAAATAATAAATTATTTTGAATAGTAAATAATAAATTATTTTGAATAATTTTATTGTTACTTGTATAATTTTTTTTTATTATTATTTAGCTGTAATTTATTATTAATTTCGTATTATTGAATTGATTAACAAAACAGAAACATTATTTCAACAAGTGTTACTTAAAAGTTTTCTACAGCCCCAAAAGTCTCATTTTTGAGACTTTAAAAAATTAAACTAGAAAAGATGTAGTGGCTTTTAAAAATAGAAGTTAAACTTTTAAGACTTAAAAACAAAATAAAAGTTTTAAAGTATGATTAGTTGAAAATTAACTTTGAAAATTTTAAATTTTTCTAAAGTCTCATACCAATCGCCCCATAGTTGATGAAATTGATATCTTCTACTCTTCTAATAATAGATACACATCAGAGAGACACCAATTAAGCTAAGAGGTTGGGAAAACAAAACAAACCATATTGAAGCATTCATAACATAATCCTAATCCTAAATCCTTAAATACGTTCCTCCTAACCCTAAAGCAGAAATAAAGTAGCTAGCTAAAAATTTCGATGCAAAAAGGATGAGAATTTATAATAAAAAAAGAGAGATCTTTTCAATTTGAATCACTTACTGATCAAAGAAGGGTTATAGCGATTGTTTTGGGATTTCAAGTTAGCAAAAGTTTGAAGAGAAAGACCACTGCCTCCCAATCTCTTCATGTTCTTCCTCTTCTTCATCTCCGTCAACTTGGAGCTATTC
Source organism: Cardamine occulta (assembly GCA_028015245.1). NCBI lineage: Eukaryota > Viridiplantae > Streptophyta > Magnoliopsida > Brassicales > Brassicaceae > Cardamine > Cardamine occulta. Next base: position 1,809,184 of record CM051393.1, on the reverse strand, counting down.
GTTGTATCAGTCTCTTGTTCATCTCTTTGATTAAATTTCTTCATTTTTACTTGAATCTTCTAAATTTCCGGTGATTTGGTCGAGTTGCCAGAAAGGGGAAGAAAGTACGAACCCTAATAGTAATTTGCGCCGACTCTGAAGTCTGAAGTGGGATCGCCGACCTTATTAAAATTGCTACTATACCCTTATAGTTTTATCTTCTTCATTTTTCAGAGAACCACCAACAGATACTTATAATTACGAAAAGCACCACAATAGTTTAAGGATGCTGCATAATCAGAAGAATTCATTGTATTGGGCTTGTTCATTGGACAAAGCCCATGTTACCAAACATTTTTTGAATTTTTTGTTTCCCTTAATTTTAGTAGCCAACAGTTTTAACATAAAAGATCCGCTTGATTTTCTCTTGTACTACATTTGAAGAATATAATACGTTAAATATATACCTCTCGTTATCATACCAATTCATGGAACCCAATTCATAGTTTTGACTTTGGAGAAAACTAATGTTTGAAAGTAGAATGTTTTGAAAATAGGAAGAAATATCGGGTGATTTTGTTCCATTTAAATCTGCATAGAGAAAATATTATTAGATCACGAATATTTCTTTCTTTTTTTTTTTTTTATCAACAATTACGTATTTCATTAAGAGTGCAAACCTAAATACAAAATCAGAAAATTTCTTACGCCGCCACATCAACGAAAATGTGTACGTGTTCGTACTCAAATAAATAGGAGGCCACGTAAACTCCTAAGTGATATAACACAACACACCATAACATTAAAGCACAAGAGAAAAAAGAGACAGAGAAGAGAAGAAAAAAGGTTTGATACGGCACCGTTTAGATCTCTATTTGCATTCCATGTTGTCAAAAATCGAAGTAGGTAAAAAATTAGAAGCGAAGACGAGATGAAGGAGACATCAAAGTGGTGGTGGATTAGTGAAAATCACAACACATCAAATTCGTCTACTTGGCTTAACTCTACTCTCTCTGGTTAACTCTAAAACATCTTTTTAACAATCACAAAATCTCACTCCTTCTTGTTTTGCTTTTGTTATTTGTGTAAAGATTAATTTGGATGTTTTAACATAATTAAAATCACAGAGCTTGATGCAAAGACGAAAGAAATGCTGAAAGTGATTGATAATGAGGTTGATGATGAAGCAGATTCTTTCGCGAAACGAGCAGAGATGTATTACGAGAAAAGGCCAAAACTCATAGCCATGGTCGAAGATTTATACCGTTCGCATCGCTCGTTGGCACAAAAACATGATCTCTTGATTAAAACCAGACATAATAACTCATCGACTTGCGACGAGTCTTGGTCTGAGTTGTGTGAAGATACAGAGTCTGTAGTGGTTGATTATAAGAGTGGGGATAATGGTGAAGAGATGGAGAAGATGAAGGAAGAGTTAGAGAGATTGAGAGAAGAAAGCAGAGTTTACAAAGAGGTGAGAGAAGTGAATTTATTGTTTACAAATTCAATAATTAGGATTTGCTTTGGTGTTTTTTTGCTTCCATGTCAATTGTTATTTCTTTTGTTTTCTCCTTTGGCGTTCTTGTTTACTATTTTCTTAGAATTCTATTTGAGGTTGGGTGCTTTTTGTATGATTTATAACATGAACTAGAGATTTGGTATTCGATAATCATTTATCTTTTTCAAAAAACTTATATTATTCTCATAATCTATATATCTAATACATTCCTTTTTATTTAATACCAATCCATAATTTCGAGGAAAACAATGTAAATTGTAAGTAGAATGGTTGAAATTTTTATAAGGAAGAAATATCTAGTCAACCAAATTTGTCCCTCGATTTTTTGGGTCTTATCTTAATTTTAGCAACAATCAGCGAAGTTTAATGTAATTAGCAATAGTTTCTTTAACAATTTTGAATGTCGCCGTGTAAGGTAGCCACGCCACGAGCAGCCTTTTAATGTAAATATGACGTCATCTTATCTTCCTCGCTCAATTCAATTGCAGCCACCAAAGAGTTTTTTTTTTTTTTTTTTTTTTTTTTTTTTTTTTTTTTATCTCGAAATAATCAGCGAAGTGAAGTGACGACCGCGATACGAAGAATGAGCTCGTGGGTTTGCTCTTATGTCACCCAAAACGACGCAATCTCTGTTTACTCACATCCTTTCTCATTAACCAAACACTTTGATTTTCCGGCGACGTTTCGGAGAAGTTCTATCAGCTTTCCGGTAACATATGCGCCGAAAGTTCCGTCATTGAAACTCCAAAGGTCTCAATCTTCGATCCATGAAGGAGATGAAGACCCAGAATCAGTTGTACAAGTCCTCAAGATTCCAGACGAGTGGTTGCTACCTTCCAAGGCCATTGAGGTGCTTTCTCGCTTCCATCAAACGTCAATTTCAAGCAATTGACTTTTACATTTTTGCAATTCCTCTGCTTCTACTTTCATATCTACCCAACATTGCTTACTCGAATACTGATTTAGGATTCCTCTGTTTCTGGTTTGCTTGTTCGAATGCTAATTTTGGAGTTCTCTGTTTCTTCATAAAGTTGCTTAATTTCACTTTTGGATTCCGAGTTTGCTTCGATGATATGGTATGATTCATTCGATTTCTGATCTTGTAATGTTTTGATCAGGAATCTGAGTGGTTGAGAGTAACTCTGCACAAATGGTTAGATGATGAGTATTGCCCTGAGCCAACCAATGTGGAGATCAGTGAAGTAGCTGCTAAGTCTTACTACACTTCATTGCTAGAGAAAGAAACTGACATGGGAGAGATTTTGTTGAAGATGGCTCAAGATTTAACTTCCATTTCATACCAAGAAAGCTTCCATGGAGCTTTCACATCCGCTAATGCAGCTATAAATTTGATTGTTGACAGAGTTGAAAGCAGCCTACTCTAATCTACTCTAGTTTAGCTTCTTTGAAGGTTCAAGAACATTTTGTTTGTAAATTATGAATCTGAGTTTGTTATTTCACTTGATCAGGTGCAGGGAAATCTAAACTCTTTACAGTTGTGAATCCTCCATCTACCACAAGATTATGCCCATTTACGTACTTTGAATCATCCGATGCAAGGTAAACCGCTGCATTAGCTACATCGATCGGTTCACAAACTTCTCCATCTAGTACTCCCGTGCTCTGCACTATCTGGATCAGCCTCGAGTCATCCACCCTGGGGTAAATCTTTCGCATTTCGTTCATCACTAATGATGTTGTGATTGCAAAGGGTGAAATGCAGTTGACTCTTATCCTATGCTTGCATAGTTCTGAAGCCGTTGATCTTACAATTCCAATAACAGCGGATTTTGAGATGCTGTAAGTATGTTGTGCTAAACCGCCCATAATCCCTGCGACACTCCCTGTGCAAATGATGGATCCGGATTTACGCGGGATCATCACACGAGCAGCGTGTTTGATTCCCACAATAACTCCACGGACATTTGTGTTGATTACCTGCAGTAACATTAAGAAGATCTTATAAAACTAAATGTACCCCAACCCATTCTTTCTGATGATCTTATAAATCAGTACCTTGTCGAAAAAATTAAGGTCAAGATCGACGATACTAGGAGGCGTTCTGCTGGGAATACCAGCATTGTTGTACATACTGTCGAGCTTTGTATGGAGTGAGACAGCGAAATCAACCGCGTTAGCAATGTCTGATTCATTGGTCACATCCCACTGGACATAAGCAGCATTTGGACCGAGTTCTTGAGCTGTTTCTTGCCCGATCTGCGGTTGGATATCGGCAATGACAACTTTAGCTCCATGGCTGATGAATTTTCTGGCTGTTGCTTTGCCAACCCCGCTTGCTCCTCCTGTGATGGGCGCTACTTTGCCTTCTAGCTTCCTTTTACAATGGTGACAAATATCGATTAGGTTTTAGTAGTATGTAGGTAAGACTTCTCATACTGTATTTCTAAATCTATAATGCATATCTATAGGCTCTATACATATAAGAACATTGGAATTTTTAATGTTGATACTTGATTTGATTTTTAGTTATAAATGGGTTTAGATTTACAATTATGTTCAAGTTTGTATCTTCTCAATTTTGAATTTGAACTCCTCTTTTCTTTTGTCACACGTTTTATTTTTCTTCTTTTCCTGATACGTTGATAACACACATTTGACAATCCTTGGCTGGTGGACAGTAAAAGCTTTCTAACTTCAAGATAAGGTTTTGTGGAAGAAGACAAATGAAAGCAACCCAACTTGCAGAATCGAATTGTTTTTATGTATGACATTCACAAAACGACATAAATATACATACACACACTGTTTGAGTCATTAATCCCAAGATTGATATAAAATAAAATAGAAAATGTTGTATAGAATTTTTGCAAGACGCTAAATGATTTAACAAGGAGAGAAAAATATAACGTTTCCAAATGTTAAATCATTTTTTTTTGGCTTAATGAAAAAAATATATAAAATATTTTCCTCAACACAAAGTAATTATGATACATACCCTAAGACTTCAAAAGAGTTCAGTCGGTCGTAATTTCGTAAATATCAAACATAATAATATAATGGTAAAAAAACTATAATCCCTTAGTTATAAATATTGACAATACTGTTTTTTGTCGTTATATTAGATTATATTACGCATAATTTAGAGGGTAAAATGGTCAAAAGATCTCTCTCTCTCTTGTTTTGCTAACTTCAAATCTTTTTTTAATTTTTTGGTATCTCACTCAACTTTTAAAAAGGTCATAGGTTTGGGTTTATTTAACATTCTTAAAAAATTTAATATCATTATCATATTGGAATTTAGAAAATTCTGATTATTTTTTGAACGGGATTAAGATGGGACTTGCCTTGAACTTGAATGAGAGGATGCAGATGAGGAGATTCCCTTGATGAGTAACTTCTTGCCCACGTACAATCTCTTGATTAATGCATTTTTTCTATTTCAGATATATAACAGAAAAATTAGAACAAAGCGGTACCTCTAGATATAAGAGTTAACTACAACACCACAAAATATATTTACCATTAAAAACGATTCGCTAGGTCGAACCTTCGTTCTACCACGACATGACAGATGTATCTGCATCTCCTTCATGTGCAAGTTTTCTTTCTTTTTTTTCAGCCACACTCAGCCTCTCTTCTTCTCTCCTTGAAGGTGGCCACGAAAATTATGATGAATAACTAGGGTTTCTGCAAATTTTAGGGTTTTAAATAGGCTTAGGGTTTTATTCTCCAAAATTTCCCTTAAGTCCTTCAACTTTTCAGTCTTTCCAATTCAGCCCCACAACTCTTTAAACTATCAATTAAACCCGCCGACCACAATTGATTTAATCAATCTAGTCCCCAAACTTCCAATTCTCTAATTAAAACCTCCAATTAATGGGTTATGGATGTTACAATTCTTCCTCACTAACATAGATTCGTCCCCGAATCTAACACACCGCCAACCCGTGGATCACCCCGCTAGCCCACTCTACCCGCCACTGTATTGCAGCTCCACGCGATAGTACCGTAGTTTCTTTCACCTTTTTGGTTTGGCCACCTACATCCGCACCCGGAAGTACACCAACTTCACGACCTAGCCCCCTGGATTGATCCGTCCAACGCATAGAGAGCCAGACAACGACAACCTCTCTAGTGACCTCTCCTACCCATCAAGAATCACGTCGAAATCCGACCGGCTAGGTACACTCGGCAGTGACTTACCAGTGCACTCCGATGCCACCCCATGGAAACACCATTCCGTCTGCCAAACCAATCCAGAACTACCAGCCCTACACAACTACTGTACACCCAGCATCCGTCCCCCTAGCTAACGGACCGCTATCCGATAGCCCACCCACCTGTCTACTAATTCCCCTAGTAGATCCACCACACGACCATTCAATGTTAACACCTCTTTTATTGAATAATCCAAAATCCAACGTATATCGATTAAATTATCACACCATAAAATAACGAGTACAACAACCTAAAAGCAAAATCCAGTAACACCAACACCGATGATCACCCACCCTGGCTAACCTTCAGTTTGCCGAACCACTTGAAAAACTTCCGCTTCATCTTACCTTCCGGCTCCCAAGTCACCTCTTCGGCTCCATTGCCGTCCCACAGAACCTGCATCTCCGGAACCTTCAATTTACAACAAACCAATATCTATTAGTCTCTCACGGATAACACTCAGCGCCGACTATCAACACATGATAACCCTACGATGTAACAATGTCTACCTACACCCGATGTTCATACTAACCCGCCGTCTATCATCCTTTGATAGTAATCCGAAGTCGCCCTGCCTGTCTACATCCCCCTAGACAGCTCGTACTATGGTTCACTGATTCCTGAGTAACCTATTTCCATCAATCCCTCCCATAGACCCTTCGTGCTATTGTTTACCCACCACTGAGTAATCAATATCACTCACCCTGTCTATTACCACCAATAGACATACAAGATGAAACTCTAACCGCCACGGAGTACAACTTCTGAAATACCGACTAAGCCCTAACTTAGAAAATTTGAATAACTGCTCATTCCGCACTTGAGCAACCACTATCTGCTTAACCAGCGCGCTAGGCTACCACTATAACTCCTGGCTGACACCTCGACAATTGGATTACGCTTCTAGAACTTAGCGTGATTCTTCTGCATATCAGTCTAAATCATCTCATGATCTCTTTCTTTTTAGGCAACCTACCACTTTTCAAAACTTTCTATTCATGGCAGTTTTTCATTTCTAGAAACTTACAATTTCGGAAAACTTTTGTCTTTAGGAAACTTCCTTTTTTGGAAAACTTTCATTTTCAGGAAACTCTCCTAATCGAGAGACTCCCCGAACACTCCCAAAATTTTTTTAGAATTTCTCCAGATCCCTGCAACATCTTAACGGCTTTCCCGGCCTCACCGGTTCACACTTTTTTGCCTCTCATAGCCCCTCGGCTAAACCACCCTATCGGCATGTTTCCAAGTACAACCCACTCGGGCGCGTTAGAAACTACAGCTCTTTAGTCCAAGTAATATGACTAAACATCGAACTCACCAACACAGCTCGGTCCTTGATTGCCTCATCGATAAGGATTCCTCATGCTGCCCTAGATCAACCCCAAATGATGTTTACCACAAGATTAACACCTGACCACTGACAAGATCCCTACCTGAATCTACCGTACCTATACAACATGATCCACCTCAAAGATCTACCACGCTCTACTGCTAGATCCCACAACAAAGATTTATACAACTCTCCACCATATCTTCCGGCACTCCGGAACAACACCTTCTCACAAAGCAGACAACTCATGTGACGCCACTGGAGCCAGAAATGATACCACAACTGGTATCCACTCCCAAATATTAGGCTAACGATCCCTAACACAGCTCCCTCCGAGATCTGGTCCACCTTGCCTGAGCCTCACCTTGCGCCAGCATAACATCATGTCCAACCACATGCTCTGGCTGACCGTCATCCTCTGGAAACTCAACCCCTGCATGCTCACTGCAACGCTCTGCCCCACAACCTCAGCGGCTCCACCGCCCCTGCCTGCTCTGCCACCTCGGCCAACTTTGCCACCACAACCTTTGAGACCTCTCTCAGCTCTGCTTACTCTACTAGCAAACCCCCTCGGATGTCTAACTACAGACTTACCGTGGTTAACCACCTGCAACACAACTTTATACTAATTTACCCCAAAAATTAGCATAACAACAAAATGAGTCTTACCGTGGCACCCATTATCGGCTGAGAGATGACATGACCCTGTGACTCTCATATAGCTATAACTAGCTAACAACCTAACAAGTCAAACTGTCCTAGAAACAACTCCGCTCTGATACCAAATTGAAACACCCCATCCTGGAAACCACTAAACCGGAACCGGTTAAAATCACATCAAAACCATGCAAAACAAGCATTTTTAAATTTTTCTAACAACTTAACTGAAGAAATAAAATCCACTTTACTTATTCCAAAACACGAAACTAACAACCTAGTGGAAGCAAATACTAAATAATCAATCCAATAAAAATAATTAAATCATAAATGACACCAACAAGGACCCTGGTCATGTCATCCCCTCCACAACCTTGGTCCCACGAGCTCCAGCAAGACTCAGTCCTTATCTGCATCACATAAAAATACCTCAGTATAAAAGATACTGAATGAGGCAACAACTACACCAAAAGCTAACATTCACAAATGCCAGCAATCAATAAACGCAATCATATCAACAAGCAACACACAGCGATAAACATCCATCACTCCTAATGGACCAACAACAAGAACTATAGAAATGAGGCCCTTTCCAAGTCCTCAGACTAACCACAGTCTAATACACAAGCACTCACCTTTGCTTACAACGATTTCCTTGATGACACTTTCTTTTTTAAGAAACTTTTATTTTCATGAAACTTTTCTTTTTAGGAAACTTTCCTTTTTAGGAAACTTTCCTTTCCAGAAATTTCTAGGGTTTCTTAAATGTCATAGACATACAACCACAACCTCTCTTCCTCACCCTACAGCCAACCACAATAACAAAACAACCTTCAACCTAAACTGGAAAATAACAGAAACGATCAGCCTCAAAGATGGGATCACGAATTGAAATTTAACCGTCTACATTCCAATCGCACCGTTAAAAATCAACCTCTAGATGTCCTGAAGCTATGCCCAAAGTTTTGTGGTGATCCGAGCATAGATGGACTCGCGATCTCTCTTTGAATCCACGTTGGTCCAGATCGCGTCTGAAAAAAGACACCTCACGAAAATGCAAATAACTTTCAGAATATTAATCGAAATCAACATCCGCAAAGTGATACCTCTAGATATAAGAGTTAACTACAACACCACAAAATATCTTTACCATTGAAAACGATTCGTTAGGTAGAACCTTCATTCTACCACGACATATCAGATGTATCTGCATCTCCTTCATGTGCAAGCTTTCCTTCTTTTCTTTCAGCCACATTCAGCCTCTCTCCTTCTCTCCTTGAAGGTGGCCATGAAAATTATGATGAATAAGTAGGATTTCTGCAAATTTTAGGGTTTTAAATAGGTTTAGGGTTTTATTCTCGAAAATTTCCTTTAAGTCCATCAACTTTTCAGTTTTTCCAATTCAGCCCCACAACTCTTTAAACTATCAATTAAACCCGCCGACCAAAATTGATTTAATCAATCTAGTCCCCAAACTTCTAATTCTCTAATTAAAACCTCCAATTAATGGATTACGGATGTTACAAGCAAGATACTAGCAGGTAAGTGTTTTGTAAAAAGTTCGATTCTTATTATTTTGTTAATGAATGAATACAAAAAACAAAAAGGAACATGTTATCTAAGTTAAGCATGTGTTGATTTGATGATTTCTTCCCAAACTAAGACTGTTATAGTCTAATAGACTGAGGGTATATTTGCACTACATATATTAATCTTTAATAGAAATCTTTAAATATTCATATCATAATATTTTTTTTGCATTTTTTCGTAAAAGACATTTAAACCATATAAACTTAATCTTTAATAGAAATCTTCATTCGCTGATTTAAAATGAGTATTTTAGTTTAAACCTTTACAGAATTTTGGGGACGTCTGTCTAAATGCTATGGCATGTGTTGGTGCTTATTATGAGCTGTCTATTAATGAATTATATTTACGTATTTACTTATATTACGTACCTACCAATACCATCTTAATGTGCCGACAGACAACAGAAAGCTAATTGATAATTTGATATATATATATATATATATATATATATGTGTGTGTGTGTGTATCTAACATTCAATAGACAAATGTTATTATTCAAGAACATTTGCTGGATTGCATACGACCAACTTTCATTTGTTACCTAGCTAATGGTTTTCCACCTAATGAGATGTATCGTTTTGTTGGTTCTGGTAGATATAAAGTTGAAGAGTGAATAAATAACATATAAATTTTCTTTACAACATACCACATCTTTGCAAATTGGTTTAGATTTCATTTGTTACCTAATGGTTTTCCACCTAATAAGAATGATTTTATCATAGGATTTTAAAGTCTGAATTAGTGACATGTGTTATGAACTTATGAGAACAAATTACTTATATCAAGACATGGTTACACTTTTCTAAATTTCTAATATCATGTGTTGCTGGTAAATCTTATTAGGGATAATATCCTACATTGATGTTGGTAGAAATTTTAAGTGATATATAAAAGATATAATTAATCCACTCATTACTAATTAGTTTTGAGTTGGAAACCCATAATCTAATAAATCTAAATCTAACTATAAAATTCATTTTCTTTTTAATTTATCAATGTTACTTAATAATTATCTATTTTTAGTTTCTTTTTTTAAGTTAGCAAGTTCAAGTTCACATACATGGAATGGAAAAAAAACAGAGGAAGAAAAGCAAAGTGATGGTGCCAATCACACAAGTTGTAACATTCACAAATAGTCATTTGACCAGATGAAGAATTGAATAAAAGAGGAAATATATTTGTTTTAATTGGATTTAATGTATGATGTGTCGAATAAGTAGTTCATTTCCTTTTTCGAAGCATAAAAACAATACTAGTCCTTTTTCTTTTTCGAAGCATAGTTAAAGTTAAGATTAAAGGAATAAGAATATAGTAAGAAGAACGGAGAAGAAGGAAGGAAGGAAGGAAAAAAAAAGATTAGGGGCGTTCCGAGAATTGAACTCGGGACCTCTCGCACCCTAAGCGAGAATCATACCACTAGACCAAACGCCCTTGTTGATCAGTTCTTTCAACATTTAATATATAGTGACATTTAAAAATATCGGATTTGCAGAATTGCTTTTCAAAACCATTCAACATAGCTCTCCACTCGTCTCTCTCCCGCCAATGGAATCTCTAGGGTTTCTTCTCGGATTCTAGTCCTACACGAATTGGGCGCATATAGCGATTTATATTTTGAGTTTCGATGGTAAATCAAATCGATACTGAAGTTTTCGCCTCTGATTCGGAGTCTCCTTCAGCTTCTTCGGATCACAGTGAGTTCTATGATTACGGATCATTTTCTTTTTCTATCTGGACTATTATAGCTTTGAGGTGATAGATTCATTGTTCGAATTTTAACGGAATGGGTTACGGATGAACAAATTTTCATTTCTGGATTTCTCTTAGGGTTTGAGGTTAATGGGATTTTGGGATGCGAAGAATTTCAAGATACTGAGCCGATTGATGAAGCAATAGTGCTTGGTAGCTCGTTACTTAAATCCCCATTTCAAAATCTTTACGAAGATACGGAGCTCGTAGATAATGGAAACTGTGGTGATGAGGAAACACTGGACCTGGAATTTGAAGGTTTCGACGAAGTGGTGGATGATAGTGAGGATGAAGATGGAGGAAATGGAAGTTTCGCTCCTGTTGAATCGACATGTTTGCGGGAACGAAGCCCCAAAGGTGCAGATATACTTTTGGAGTCTGATGGATCAAATGATCATGAATGTCAAACAGGTAAACATATCTTTGTGTTGTTATGATGAATCCATCATCTTTTTTGTATTATCTCAGATCAATCTTTCTGTATTTCTTTCTTCAAGGAAAACAAGAATCCAATTTCGATATGGTGACCGGTTTGGAAGGTTCTTCGCGGATTACTGCTAATAGTGATGGTCCAGGGCTGGAGTTTTTGGATTCTCAGGAACCAGGAGAGTCAACACAAGCAGCTGCCCTTGGTTTTGTGGACCAACTTTTGATGGACAAAGATCTTAATTTGTCCCCAGTGGATCTTCCGGAAAATAGTTGGAGAATGAAGTCACCTCCTGTCTCAGGTGCAAAAGGATGTCAATCTCTGGCCAAAAGAATCAAGACCAGAAGTTCAACTAGGAAAATGAGTGTCTTTGATTGGGGTAGTGATCAGTGTGATGTGAGGGACCCTCAAAACTCTCCAGTCACTCGTGCAAGCATTACATGCTTCAAGAAAAAAGAACATCATGTTGCAGATGGTGATCCTGGAGTGAAGAAAGGATTTATTGATCTGCGTGAGAATACAAAACTCTCAAGTCATCCCACGAAATTTTTTATGCAAAATAGTTATGCCAAACATGACAAGACAGAACAAGGATCTGGCTTTAGCCAGGGCAATATGTTTATCTCACAAATGGATGCTCATGATGCTCAGTTTCAGGATAAGGCATCAATGGAGCACTTGGAACCCGAGGAAGACTTTATTGACATCGGTATTAATACTCAAATTGCTGCTGAAGCAATGAGCGATTTACTGTATGCTTCCTGCACTAAAGAAGAAGTTTGTGAATCAGACCCAATTCCTGGGAGCACTTCAGAAAGGAGGGATCAAATTAGTAATCTTTCTAAAAGGAACAATGATACCATTGAAAATGGACCTGAAAGAGACAACTCGAGTGGTCCGCTTAGTGCTCTACACAAGGAAAGAAACTTTAAGAGGAGAAAATTTTCCATGGAAAAGAGAACTGGTACAAACGTCTGTGCAATAACATGTCTTCTCAACTTATGTGAATGGAGGCATCCCAGGGCCAAAAGATCACGTCTTATGCGAAGGCATCACGTTCCACCTAGGAAATCTTGGGGTGCTAGTTCAGTTAAAGACAGCAGCAGAACCAACACTTTGTCAAGCAGGTTACAAGTATCATTAAGTGGGACAAGACAAGCGTCTTCTTGCCAGTCAGGTGTCAATGATTCGGATGTTTCAAAGCATGCATCTTCAAGGAAAATATCTCGCGGAACTCGTGAAAGCCCTTGCAGTAAAGATTTACCCAGGCCATTCCTTGTGAAGGAGCTCGCAAGACTTGGAGGACCAGGAAAAGTAGGCGACTTCATGTGGAAAGACCTAAGGAGACGAAGAAACTTGGCTCATGTTCGAGTCTTATTCAGCCAGAATCTGGATGATGAAACAATCAAGCAGCAGAAGAAGGTTTAATTCCTATTTCTCCTTTTTTTTTTTTATCAATTTTGACACTCTATAGACCACCATATTGGTTATCAAGAATTCTCTCTTTTCTTCCATAGATTATGGGTCGACTGGGAATTTCTCCCGCATCTTCCTCAGCAGATTCAACACATTTCATAGCAGATAGATTTGCTCGGACAAGGAATATGTTGGAAGCCATAGCCCTTGGTAAACCTGTTGTTACACCTCTATGGCTGGAGAGCTGTGGGCAAACAAGATGCTTGATGGATGAGAAGAGTTACATCCTAAGGGATAGCAAAAAGGAAAAAGACGGGTTCTGCTTGCTTACATCATTGGCCCTTGCGAAGCAGCATCCCCTTCTTAAGGTCATAATCTACCTCATTTGACATTTTCTCAGAGCTTCATTAACAAATTTGTTCCCAAATATCAGAGATCATGTGAACATTTATTCATAGGGATTAAAAGTCTGCATCACTCCCAAAATTAAGCCAAACAGAGGTATGATTGCTGACTTAGTGAAGTTGACTCAAGGGCAGGTAACAACAACTCAGTTCCATTGAGAGATTTTGTTTTATAGACATCTTAGCATTTCTTCAGCATGGTTATGAGTTGCTTGTCAGGTAGTGGATATAAGTGAGATAATTGCTGCAGAAGATAGAAAGTTTAACGATGATCTATTGATTCTTTCCTGCGAAGACGATCGAGATCTCTGTCTTCCTTTCATGAATCAAGGTAACATCTATGCCAACTTTACACTATGAAACATACTAAGAAAGAAACAATTTTAAGTTAATAGATGTAATCTTTCAATAAAAACTTGTAATGTAGGAGCTATAATTTACACCTCTGAGCTTTTACTGAATGGAATCGTAATTCAGAAACTGGAATATGCCAGGTTTGCAATCACAGATCACTAAAATTCAGAATTATAAATCCTATTTGGTGTAACTACGAACTAACCATTTTTTATGGATATCTCCTTAAAATTCTTTGGTTCTCTCTTGTTGCAGGCATGGTCTCTTCTCAGTTGTAGACAAAAGGAACCAAAGAAACACATAAGTTTGCAGCAGCATCTCCACATCTTCCTACTTATTGATCTACTGGTTGGTGCAAGCAATGAATGAAGCATTTTAATCAATCATAAACCTGTTTGTTTTAAGAGATTAAAAAAACTCAGATTTTCTCCCTTTCATCACTCTAATGGATACAATAATCTTAATCTACCACATAAAATTGACGCATTTCACATACATTAGTTCTAAACCTCTTCACATAAATTGGATATGAAAAGGTAAGATAGTGTGCTAAACAAGAGCTTTGAAATTTTTTGGCAGGAGAGAAATGACTCATAAGACCTAACTCTACTCATTGCTTTCAGGAGATTCAGCACCATGATTCGGATTGTTGAAGCTACCACTTGGTGGAGCAGCTGCATTTGTATGATAAGGAGGTGGAGGAGGAGGAGGTCCATTATAATTAGGAGGTGGTGCGCCACCTTGACCCGGTATGGGAGCCATTCCTGGTGGCCTCAGAATACCATTTTGTGGAGGCGGAGGTAGAGGAGCACCAGGTGGTGCCATCATCTGTGGTACTCCTGGAGGAGGCATGTAACCTGCAAAAGGTACAACATTACATTTCACTTCAACTAACTGTGTACAAAGAAGATGGAATATCTATGTATGAAACATACTAATGGATGTTTGACTGACATGGTTTAAATGGACGAAATATATTTCATAAGTGTCTGAAGAGTCATGATACACAAGTGACAATCAAAACTCAAATTTGATTATCTGTACAATTTAACCCCAAAGTTTCAAATTGTTGATGTTTCTCAAATCACCTATATGGATGAAGTTCTTTATGGATAAAGATGACTATTAAAGTTGTTTACTAAAACTTTCTAATGTAAAATCCACGCAGTAAGCCGGGTATTATTCTAGTATGAGATATTTACCTTGACCAGGCATCATCGGTCTAGGTAGAACAGGAGGTCGCATACCCATAGGCATACTTCCAGGTGGTAGCATCATTGGAGGGCGAGGTCTGGCGAGCATATGCTGATTAAACACAGCACCAACCTGGTTATACGCTGCAGCTTGGCCAAGATGCTCTTTAATTCTCTGATCAATCAAACTTTGGGTTTGTTGTTCCTCGAATTGCTGATAGTATATTCTCACATTCGCCTGAAAATTATCAAACTACACATTAAGAAAAGTCTTCCATACATCATCCAAAAACACTTAAAACATTCAAAACTTTATATGTACCTTGTGTTTGTAACCGGCATTGTGCTGCTTCCTCACTGATGGCTGAAAAGAGATAAAATGTAAATACTTTACTGATACGAGAAAGATGATTAGATTCTTAATCAAACCAAAAGCATCAAAACCATTGATAACAAAATGTAACCATTTTGATAAACTTCAATATGAATTGGTGAAGTAAAAGAAGATCAAATTGCAAAAAAAATGGTCTCAAATTAGCTCCAAGCACAAAATCATGTTTATCAATTAATTGAGCCAAGCCAGTCAAAAGGCAAGAAACGAACCAATGTTACATGTATATGTAAATAGCATACAGCTTTTAATCTGGAATCTAAATCGGAAACCTAGCCGACACCGTCGGAGATCGATTTCAATACAAAACTTAAATTCATCAGCGACTACGAGCTCTATGATTACGACGCAAGAAAATAAAACAAACAAAAGAAGTTAGATTTAGACTTACGGAATCGTGAGTGAGATAAGTATCGCAATAATCACAGTAATACCTGCGAAAATCGAAATAAACAAGTAATTAGAACCTAATCTCGAACTACATAATTATCCATGTATCACTATAACTCTAAAATCTAAAACCCTAAACCTTGGCATCGTTCAGAAAATTCCAAGAACCCTGCGAGCGAGAGAGAGAGAGAGAGAAGCTTTCTGAAGCGAGAAGAAGAAGAAAGTGCAGAAAGTCGAAATTTACGTTTGCCTATTTTTAATGAGAAGGATGATTCAATCCGACGGTCCATATTCATTTATGATATCTAACGGCTGTTAATAACCGGACAACTATCCCTAACGAAGCGACGTCGTTTTGCACGACATATATAAAGGCAAGACCAAATCCCAAGGAAAATTTTTAAACAAAGGAAAAAAGTAATAATGATCGGAGATATCTCCCCGCCGGTGGCTTCAATCCCAGGTTCGTCGGATCTTTTGCTTTTCGCATTTGCATAATTTCAATCCTAAATTCATCTGATCTTTTGATTTGCATTTGCATACTCTATACACGAAGCTATTGATTTCGCCAATTAGTTTCATTTCATGTTAAATTTCGCGAATCATGCTAAATCGAGATTATCTTTCTCCGTTTTTTTGTTGACCTATAATTTGGGTGATGTGTGGAGATTTATGTAGTTCTTGAAGGGAATGAAGAATTGAGAAAGCCTCAGAATCTGCTTCCGCCGTTTTCAAAGGTGGTGTCCCATTTTGGCACAAGTGGAATGTCCGTCGCGTTAGCCACCGGCGTGACTCATCCTCTCGGTTAGATCCTGATGCTCTTCTTCACTCATACTTTTTGTATTAGTCCAATTTTAGAAATGTTGTTTGTAATTCCATATCTGGATTTTCCAATGGAGAGCAAAGAAATTGCATTGGCGAGTTCTTAGATATGCAATTGACCGCAGATAGATTTTTTCTTTGTGATGCATTTTCAAGTTTTCTCTTTGGAACGATAGTGGTCTTTGGATAATGTAGCAATATGTTCTTGCTCTTGTAGTTGGTCACTGCATAAGTCTCTGCTTAACTAGTATGGGTATATAATGTGGCATTTTAAGGTTAGGGACTAAGAAGAAAATGGTTGTCTTTTCCTTCATAGTCTTCTTAAATGTGTTCATTTCGCTTTTTGCATTTCCAGATGTACTAAAAGTAAGATTGCAGATGCAGCATGTCGGCCAAAAGGGTCCTTTAATTGGAATGGTAATAATGTTTAAGGAACTTTCTCCTCTTGATGTTATTGGGGATGTTAGCCTAACTTAGATTTGATTTCTTTGAAATGCTTTCAGAATGGAATCTTTCTTCAACTATTGAAGAATGAAGGGCCTAGGTCTTTGTACTTGGGGTTGACTCCTGCTCTCACTAGATCAGTGCTTTACGGAGGTCTCAGATTGGGATTATATGAACCCACCAAGGTTTCTTTCGATTGGGCATTTGGGTCTACCAATGTCTTGGTCAAGATAGCACCAGGCGCATTTGCTGGGGCGTTTTCCACGGCATTAACCAACCCAGTTGAAGTTGTGAAGGTAGATGAAACCTTGGTTCGATTCTGTTCATTAGATTAGATCTCTTTCTTGGTTTTTGAAGACACATATCAATCTTTCCGTTTGTTAGGTAAGGTTGCAAATGAATCCAAAAGCTGTTCCTATTGCAGAAGTGCGGGAAATAGTCTCTAAAGAAGGCATAGGAGCTTTATGGAAAGGAGTTGGTCCTGCCATGGTTAGAGCTGCAGCGCTAACTGCCTCACAGCTTGCAACATACGATGAAACCAAATGGGTCATATTCTAAGACCTCTATTTTCCGCTTTTTGAGCACACTGAAGTAATTTCCAGGTGTGTTTTTTTTAATTTGTCAAATTATCCTGCTTCTCAACCATTTCTTGATTCAAAACATTTTGCTGCTTTCTAACATTCCAGCTTCTAAAGTTTCTTGTAATTGCAGATTCTGGCTAATCGGACTTCTTTAAAAGAAGGGTTTCATCTTCATTTGTGGTAAAAGTTTAACAGTCATTGTTACAATATTTTGTCAGACAAAATCAATAGATGCGCCAAAAACTAACTCACTCTAGCACTTGATGAATGAAGCTCAAGTGTGATTGCAGGTGTAGTAAGCACACTGATAACCGCGCCCATGGACATGATTAAAACCCGCTTTATGTTGCAACAAGGTCCTGAAAGCACCAGAATCTACAGAAACGGGTTTCATTGCGGTTACAAGGTAATGTATTCGAGCCCTTCTTTTGATGCATTGAGTTATATTTTCATTAGGCATTGCTTGCGTAGAATGTTAATGTGTATGATCCTTCAGGTTGTTGTCAAAGAAGGACCTCTGGCACTTTACAAAGGGTGAGAAAGAGTAACCTTTTCTTGTTCTTGAGGATATATATTCATACAATTCGTAAGACATAAATAAC
The DNA here is from genome assembly GCA_028015245.1 of Cardamine occulta. NCBI lineage: Eukaryota > Viridiplantae > Streptophyta > Magnoliopsida > Brassicales > Brassicaceae > Cardamine > Cardamine occulta. Next base: position 1,791,157 of record CM051393.1, on the reverse strand, counting down.
TAAATAAGCGTTTTTTTTTTTTTGGTTTACACAGAGGCTTTGCAATTTTCGCACGGCTCGGGCCACAAACGATTATCACGTTCATACTATGCGAGAAGCTAAGATCACTTGCCGGACTTCACACAATGTAGCCACTGACCGGTTTGTGCCAATGTTTTTCAGTTCCAGATAAGTTCTACTCCATTCTTTAAAAAAAAAAAAATCACACTAGGTGAGATTTTTTTCTAATAAAATGTTTATTTGGTAGTGCTTTAATATGTGTTTATATAAATTGGATACAAATTTAGACATTTATCAATCGTACAAATGTTTATTCTCTATGATTCCATTATTTCATGACAAAAATAAAAAAGATTATGTAATTCTACAATTTTTTCAGTAAAATTATGTTTTGGTACGGTTATCGGAATTAGATTCTTCACTTTTTATTATAAAGAGAAAAGTAGTTGGTATGTTCTTATTGTCTTCTAGACCCAAGCGTGATGGAAATCAAGTCTTTTCCTTGATTCGATTGGATAGACATTGAATTAAAATTATATTTATCCAAATAAAAATAAGTACGCAGTGGTTATGTCGAATCACTTGTATATTACAAAGTGTGTGTCACTCTAATAGTTATACTAGTCTCTATCACGAAGAGTACAAATTGTATTTTAATTGAATACTAACCAATTATCCAAAACAAGAAATTATTCTTATTAGATTAGTTATGGTGGAAGTTGGTTGTAGACAAAGAATACGCTGGACATTATGAGATTGATTTGTTTTTTTTTTTTTTTGGTAAGAAGTAAATTATACAAAACATTCGCGTTAAAACATTTGTAGGGCTGAAACGTAAAAGATGAATAAATTCAGGGGTGTATTGTTGAAAATAGAAGAAACTAATTTTGTGGCGTTGGAGAAAGGAGCAAGTTGGAGCTGCTCGAGTCTTTGTTTTTTGGTCGCGTTGGCGGGACAGTCTGTCAGGGTTATGTTTGCTCCTCGGTTTTCGCTTTTATTTACGGATTTTGCCATTCTATTTTTTTCTGACCATTTTGCCATTGGACAGTGACCTTTCGGTTGTCCTCCTCTTTTATTTTTTTGAGATCTAGGGTCGGGGGTCAAACTCTTTTCGTCTTTATCCATTTACAAAATCTTTGAATGTTTTTTTAGTTATTTACGTTTTAAAATAATGATGTTTTACTAAAAGAGTTAGCTGGCCATGATTGGTTTTACGCTTACATTATGCAAATGCTGTAATTTGTGGAAGTTGATGGTTATTAACAGCAATTTTTGTAAATATGCAAGACTTTGCCCAAAAAAAAAAGTATATATGCAAGATAATTGCAGATAAGCCATGGGTTGGAATTAGAATTAATAATAGTATAGATGGTGTTTATAATTTCTAAGAAATATTAAATCATATTATTTTTAATTTATGCTATGTATAAATGTTTTTCATTCGAAATTTTTGATTCTGCTTTTAGTCCGATGAATATACAATTTGTTAGAGAGCGATTATAGTCATGTGTAGTTGCTTTTACAAAACCTCTTGTAATAAGAAAAGAAAAACCATTTTTTCGCTTCGGCTCTATACCATTTAGGTTATGATGTTTTTTTTAAGGCATATGTGTAAAATTGCAGAAAAATACAAGGTTGAAATATCTCTAAGATAAAAAGGGTGAAAAACATTGAATGGTTCTTTTCCATGTTCCAAAAATTGTTAGGTACTAGTCGGGCGGTAAGGGTAGATGTAGTGCCTAATTAATAAATCGAAGATTAAACAGAGATTAATCAGAGATTAGTTTTAGAGTTTTAAGACTATTTTAATGTTTTTAAATATATTAATCCATTATAATTAAATTTTTCTATAATATTGTTTTTAAAATTGAAGTAAACACATAAAAACATATTTTTAAAAATTTTTTTTATGATTTTCATTAAAATTTTAAACATAAGTTATTGTAAAATATCACAAAAACTCCTAATATAAATGTCTGAATAACAAAAAAAAAAAATTATCTAGCGGCGAAGATGGACCTAGCGATTAGGCGCTAGTCGGACGGCGAAGGTGGTGCTAGTGACTAGACGGAGAGTAATCGGAGGTAGGCAGAGATTTTTAAAACATAGGTTTTTTTAGATACAAAGGGTGAAAGGGATTTAAAGGTTGACATGGATCTCTCATCTGTATGAGTTTTAGGTTGCTCCATCCGATGTTTCCATTCGGTTATTCAAACCCATTTTGGAAAGGTTTTTGTTGATGTTTAACGATGTGTTATGTTATGAATTTGAAGTTTTCTTACCCATATCGGAAAATAAAATAGATTATTTGAATGAATATTAAATTAAAATAAGACATTGATAAAAATTATGTTAAACTTTTATGAAATCTTTATGAAATATTTTGAGAAGTAATTTGACTTTTTTTGAAAAACTAAAACGGTTATCTTAAATGAATATGTCAAGTTTGTTAAACTTTACTTTATTTTTCATATCTATTTAATGTTTTAGAACAAGCAATTGAAATTCATTTTTTCATATTTATATGTTAAAATAATTCAATCTTTTATACAAAAACAAATAACAAAAAGAATTCCAAACATTTGAAAATAAAATTATAGAGACACTCTTAACAAAACTTTAAATATAGTTATCAGACTTGTAAGGAGTTATAAAAAATCCACAAAACTAAAAATAAAATGTATTATAACATATGAAAACCATATTATATAAAAGGATTCACAAAACTAAAAAAACATTTATGAGATACTGATATATTTTTGTTTGGACTTTTTATAGAGCTGATATAATGTATTGCAAAAACAATTAATAACAAAAGAAGTACTTCATAATATATGAAACAAAACTATAAAAACAATACTAAAAAGTAAAAATAAAATTATCGGGCACCTGCACATTGTTGTTTGAACTTTTTATATAGAGGATACATAGATAATGTTTTACACAATATTTTACAATGGGCCAATGGCACATAAATAATTTTTTGTTGATAAACTACCATATGGTAGAATTTAATGACCAAAAAATTCAACGATTGACAAATGTAATATTTTGATTTTTTTATATCAAAAAAAATATTTTGATATAAAAAGTTTTCTTAAATAAATAAAGAAGTAAATGTTCACCAGGACATCATTAAAAATTGAATTATATTTTTCTATATCTTCCATATATAATAAAAGAGCTTGAGAACGAGCTATTGGGTTTCATATTTCTGTTTTAAAATATATAAAATATTTGAAATAATAATTTAAAACAACAAAAAATAACTTACTACACTTGAAAATAAAATTTGTAACAGTAATATTTTAAAATTTAATTATATAATTTTGAGACACTTATATTTGTTGAGAGATTGATACCTAGTAGAATGTAACGATTGACCGACAAATAATTAAAATAGTTTGACTAATTTTAGCAAAAAGAAAAAAGTTATCTTAAATAAAATTATTGAATTTGATTACGATTCCGTCAAATGTTATGTTAAACTTTTATGTACTTTTTAATTTATATTATAAACTTTTATGTAATTTTTAAATTATTAAAGGTTATCTTATATATTTATTTTATTTTATTTTATTTTTATTATACGTTGAAAGATTGATATGTGGTAGAATCTAACATTGACCTACAAACAAAATATTTTGGCTAGTTTTAACAAAAACTAATTCAATGAAATTATTAAATTTGAAACGATCTTGTCAAAAACTATGTTAAAATTTTATGTATTTTCTTTATATATTAAAAGTTTTGAGGAAAGTTTTTGTATTATTTTTATTTTGAAATGTATAATATATTTGTTGATAAAAATTACTATGCAAGAAATGAAAGTAATTAAATTTTGAAAATATTTAATTTATTATCTGCATAAAAAAATTACTTTTATCCTATAAGTAGATGGATGTTTTTTTTTTTAACAAAGTAGATGGACGTTTTTATTCTCAACACCTCATATTGTTCAAAATGTTCGTTTATTTTAGATTTGAAATATCTAACAAGAGGTTTTAAAATCTCATACTAATCATTTATAAAACTGACAGCTTTCTTTTAATAACAAAGCAATACACATTTGACTACAATACACATTTTCGAATTAAAAAATAGATAGAGAGAGAAAAAGAAACACAATAAGACGCGGGTAAAAGGGGAGGGTACTTTGGTATTTTGCACGTATTTCCATTACGAGACAAAACAATCCGAGGTGTATCGTAAAGCTTCTCCCTCCTCTTTGTACAGCTGTAATGGCCAAATCGTAAATTAATTGAAACAAAAGGGCAATTATTGTCAACATTTTAATTTAATTCCCAACTTCTCAAATTCCACCATTTTCTTCCTCTCCTTCATAATTGATTTTCGTTCCTTTTCTTTTTTTGGTTCAACTAAATACATAAATTTTAGAACCAAAAAAAAAAAAAAAAGTTGTAGAGAGAGAAAAAAACTCAGAGGAAAGAAGGAGAAGACGACGAAGACAGGAGAGAGAGAAAGAGAGAAGACGACCATTTTGTCAATAGGGAGAGAGAGAAAGAGAGAGACGGAGACAACAATGGCGGAAACGAAGGAGGAGAATATGGAGAAGAATGAAGAAGAAGAAAGCGTTAAGCTTTTCGTCGGACAAATTCCTAAACATATGTCGGAATCTCAACTTCTTACATTGTTTCAAGAGTTCGCTGTCGTAGACGAGGTCAATATCATCAAGGACAAGATTACTCGCGCCTCGAGAGGTTTTCTTTCTTTTTGCTTCTTCTTCTTCTTCATCCTCTGTTTCTCTGGTCTTCGATTTTTGGGAAATTTATGATTTTTTGAAGGTTTTTAATTTGGAGATTGTGATGTTTGATTCGCATGATTCGTTGAGATTTATTTGAATTTCGAAACCCTAATTTTTGTTTTTGTGATTCTTCTCATGATTTAGGATGTTGTTTTGTGCTATGTCCATCGAGAGAAGAAGCAGATAAGTTGGTCAATGCTTATCATAACAAGAAGACATTGCCTGGGGTTTGTTCCTTTTTTATTTTCTGTCTATTATTTTTTTCTTCTGGGAATTATGAATTTTATTTTTTCATTTTGTTTCAGATTGCTTGAATTTTATTGACGTTTTTTTTTTTTGTTAATAATTGAACTTCCCTAACGCACAGTTTTATTACTAGTCAGGTTTAGAATCCCGAGATTTTTTATTTATTGGAACTGCATTTTACTTGTTTTGGTTTCTGTTTAATTCCAGAATTGGCAAATTGTGATTGCTATTCATGTTTCGCACGAAGCGTTTTCTTTTTCTATTTAGGTATCAACATCAATTTATTTTGCCCGATTCAGAATCGAATCTTTTGGTTTTACGATTCTTATGACATTGTTTTGAAATGATTTCTTCAAACCCAAGAAACTGGAATCATTGGTAAAACTAGTAAATTGCGGTTTTGAGATCACTGTGTCAACACAAGAGAAACGCTTTTATTTCACTATTAAATTGAAGCAAAGTGTTAGTTTGATCCTTAGTTTTAATGAAAATCTGAGAAATCGTGGCAAAAATGTAACATTGAGAGTGATTTATTGAGATTGTTCTGTGGCCTTGTGTGGGTAACCTTTGGGATGCTTATCAAGCTTAGATCTCTCTAACTTATGTTTTTTTTTTTTAATGTTTTCCCAGGCATCAAGTCTATTGCAAGTCAAGTATGCAGATGGCGAATTGGAAAGGCTAGGTAGCGTGATTTCATCGGCTTGTATATGTGATTTCATTCTCTAGTTTACCCTCTTTCATTGGTTGTATCATCAGCTGATGGATGTGTTGTTACTTTATTCTGCAATCCAGAGCATAAGCTTTTTGTTGGTATGCTTCCAAAGAATGTCTCTGAAACTGAACTTCAGTCTTTATTCTCCAAGTATGGGACCATTAAGGATCTACAGATTCTAAGAGGTGCTCAACAAACTAGCAAAGGTTTAAATCCTTATCCGTTCAATCTCTTTCACCCTCTAGGTTTAACCAAGTTTTGACATATTTTTTGTTGTTGTTGTTGTTGTTAGGATGTGCTTTTCTTAAGTATGAGACAAAAGAACAAGCTGTTGCTGCCATGGAATCCATCAACGGCAAACATAAAATGGAGGTAATTTGCTTTTGCTAGTTTGAAAACTAACCTTTAATATCACAGACTTGTGTCTAGTGTGACAATTTCATTGTTTTTCTTTTTAGGGTTCGACTGTTCCTTTAGTTGTCAAATGGGCTGACACAGAAAGAGAGAGACACACAAGAAGATTTCAAAAGGCTCAATCTTTCATCGCTCGACTAGCTAACGCTGATCCAACAAATCCCTCATTGTTTGGAGCATTACCTATGGGCTATGCTCCACCATATAATGGATATGGTTATCATGTAAGCTAGTCTAATGTTGCTTTAGTTTCAAACTTTATAAGATTTGCTTCATCCACCTTTGTAATTAAAATTAAAAAATTCTCCTTTTCCATTTCTGTAGCAGGCTCCTGGAACTTATGGTTACATGCTACCACCAGTTCAGAACCAAGCTGCATTTCCAAATATGATTGCACAACTAAACCAAGGTAATAACGTGTTACAAGGAACGTCGCCTGACACTGTGCCACCTCGTTTGGCCCGTAGAAACTTCCCTATCCCTCCTGCAAATTACATGGGCTCTGGTTATCCCGCTGTACGAGGTCTTCCTTATCCATTGGCTTATCCTAGAGGACTTGTGAGTCCTCGCCCTTTAAGTACTCCTGGATCCATATCACCTGGCATTGGCAACAGTGGCATGTCAACACCTTTAGGCATTGGTTTGAATTCTGTTGTTCAAACCGAAGGTTAGTGTTGAAAACCTTATTATTGTTCTTTTCTCATTCCTTTAGACCTGAAATATCTATCATTTTGGTTCTTCAGGTCCAGAAGGTGCGAATCTGTTTATCTATAACATACCTCGGGAATTTGGGGATCAAGAACTCGCGGGTGCGTTTCAACCTTACGGTATGGTTCTGAGCGCCAAGGTTTATGTAGACAAAGCCACTGGTGTAAGCAAATGTTTCGGTAAGCTCGCCTCGCTTTTATCTGTTTTTTTGTTGCTATTCAACAGTGGTTCATTTGTGAAGATATTAAGAAAGCATTCTTTTGTTGGTTTCAGGTTTTGTTAGTTATGACTCACAAGCAGCCGCTCAGACCGCTATTAGCATGATGAATGGTCGCCATTTAGGCGGTAAGAAATTGAAAGTCCAGCTTAAGAGAGACAACAACAATGGCCAACACAATAGTAATCCTTCGTTAAACTCCTAAAAGGCTGAACCATCTTTCTCTCTTTCAACTTCAAAGTTCATGACAGAAAACAAAAAAAAGAAAAACAAAATCAGGCTAATGGGTCGACCCGGTTCATGACTTGAACCGATCTTGAATGGATCCATCTGTGTATAAATCCAAATCTCATAGTGGGTCAAAAATTTCCAATCAACGCAAAATGGATGATCTTTTTTTGTTTTTTTCTTTTAATTTCTGCAAACAACAGTTTGTAATTTATTTGTATCATTGAAATTCATGTAGACATTTTATGATTTATTAACATTAAATTCATTGAATTTTTCTCCTTCCCTTATTTTGATGATACCTTATGTTGTCTTTAGAAGAAAGATTCATTGTCTCAAAATCAAAGAGAAAGAACAATCAGATTATCTTTGCTAAAAAACAAAAGAGCACACACAAACAAACAAACACAAACATGGAGAGGGACTACAACAACAGTCAACAGACAGGTTCAGCCCTTGCTGAACCCTAAATTCAGACTAAATTCTCAACAACAATCCCTATGACCCTGACATATTGGAGGACAACAATCTCTGTATTGATTTACAGACACAACCAGTTTCCTTTCTTTCTTGTTTGTTCTCTGCAGCAGATTTAAGAGAAAAAGGAGAAATGAGGTTGTCAGCGGTGAAAACGTGGAAAATGAAGATCATGGCTACCTCATAATGTTGAGCTCATAATATTGTTTTTGTTGTCTATCAATGATACTTGTGGAGATGCTTTAGGGCTCCAGTCTTCAGGGATACTTGTGGTTGAAACTCTAGCATTGTTGTTGAGCTGACTCAAGAAGCATTTCTCTATTGAGCTTAATGATCCTATTTCGTTTTCATCTTCGTTGGTAGAGTGTCGGCTGAGATCATCTTGTTGCTGTTCTTCTTCTAATTCCTCTTCTTCTTCTTCGTCTTCTACGCATTCCGAATCTGAGCCTTGTGATTCACAGCTGACTTCCATGTCTTGTGCATTGTCAGAATCAGAGTCAGTTTGGGAATTGGATGAGTGGGATGGAGAATATCCTTCTGATCCGGTTGCATTTTCTTCGCGTTCAGCTAATGTTTTCGTGATGAGAGTCTTAAGCAAGTTCATCACTTGAACAGCATGCATAAGAGCCGTTAATGGATCGGTCATCTACAGTTAATAATCAAATGTTAGTAAACTTGAGTGATTCTTAAAACATTAGACAATACTGAACAAGGTTAAATTTTGTTTTTACCTGAGTCATATTAGGAGCAAACACCATGGCTATATTCCTTGCATTCATTTTGTTAGACTCTTCTTCTTCAACAATATCAGCCATAAGATCAACAGCCCAATTAAGCAAAGCAGACTCAGTAGGCTTCAACTGCTTTATGAGTTCAACAGATTCATCTTCAGTGTTGCAGTTGAGAACTTCCTCAGGAGAAAGACCATCAAGCACTCCACAAGGTAACTCTCTAAACCAAGCTTTTATAAGACCAGCCAAGCAATGTACATCAATGTTCTCAGGAACAATACCTCTGTTTAATTGGTCTCTTACATGTTCCTCTTGACTGTTCTCAGGGTTTATCCTGAAAATTCCTTCAGCCTATTTATCCACACAACAACAATAAAACAAAAAAGGTGAATACAAATATATCAAAAAGAATTCTTAATTTTTGATTTTCCAATTTCAATTACCTTAAGACCTTGTTGAGAATAAAGCCTTTGCTGCATAAGTAATAGAATAGTTGGGACACTGTTTCCTTTCTCATCATAAGAACATTGCATTGATTCCGCCGATACACCAAACACGCTCACACTGCATTTATCACACAGAATCAAAGCTTTTAGAACATTTGAAATTTAACCTAAGATCCAATTACAACAGCAAATTTAAGATAATTACAGATCCATTAATTAAACCCTAGAGATTTTGAAGTACCAATCGAACAGTTAATACCTAGCACTGGGGACTCGACATGGGATCTCAACTTGAAGCTCATGTGGTAGACCAAGAAAGCCATGGAATCGATCAAATGTAACATGAGTAATATGTCGAACATTTGTTGGCCATCCGATCTCCATGTGATGAACGGCGGAGGAAATTCCACCACCGCTTCCTCCTCCGACTCCGCCGTCGTCTTGACGGTTATCTACACGGCAAGATACAACAGATTTACGCAAAGCCGTCAAAAGAAACTCAACAAGAGACAGTTGCTGCTGATTCTGCTCCTCTTCTTCCTCCTCCGTCGTAGATTTTCGCCTTCCTCCTTTTCCTCCGCCACAACCTCCGCCTTTAGTCATCATCACTAGTCCCGTCATTGCTCTAGAAAGAAGTTAGAAGCTACTCACAGGAGAAGAGACAAAGATCGGTCTCGAAAAATGGAGATTTTCGCAGCTTCTTTATTCTTCTTCGTCTTCTTCGTTCTCTGTGTTTGGAAGAGAGAGGATGAGAGTGAGTGAATTTGATTTTGAAGTTCTCGAAAAGGTTTCTTCTTCTTATTTTATCTTTTTTTTTAATATAAATATTATTAATTATTTTGGTTGGTTTTGAATTTTGTCTTTTTAGTTGGATTTCAAACTAACGGTCCATTCATTTCAAATTTCTCTCCCTCTTGGACTATGCTTTTATGATTTTTATTGGAATCACGTTTTACCCTGATAACTCTCTACATCTACAATATTGCCACTCTATTATCTTTGTTGATGACGTGGCATTTCACTGATGGATCTACTTGATCTTTTTTTTTTCTATGTCAGATTGACAATTTTTTTTTCATTGTTCCTGTATTCCACATAAAAAAATTTTAACTGTAAAGCTCGAAGCTTGAACCTAAAAACATCTCAAAAACAACTTTAAAATCTCATTAATTTTTTTTTCAAAACTTTAAATTTTGAAGTTTTAAAAATGACTATTTAAAACTTCAGAAAGTGTTTTTTTTTAATGAATCTAGACACTAGTTTATAGATTCAGAAGTAGTATTTAGTTTTTTTTTTCTTAAATACGTACCGTTTTTCTTATATAGTCTCTAAAGATCATATTATTATTCTTTTTAGAAAAAGTTTCATACGCCACTAACCCAAAACTACTTAGTTTTTTACATAGTTCACCCTAAATTTTAGAAAGAGGTACTGCTCAAAAAATTATCCAGATATTAGATATAAAAGATTTTATTCCAGTTTTTTCTTTGTATTTTTTCTCATTTCAGCATTTTTTTTTCTCTTTTGCTTTATCGAGAAGAGGAAGCTGAAATTGGTTCTACTCATATAGTTTCTGAACCAAAGACAACTCAAACACGTTCAATCTAAGTAGCAAAGAGCATAAGGCTTACCAAAAATTCTTAGAACAGAAAGTTGTATCGGTCCGTATACTCTATAATTTTTTCACTTGATTGCACATGATAGTGATGAATTAAAAAATGTAAGTAAATATTAAATGGTGAATAATAAAACTTTTTCTTCCAAATAATTCATTTTTACTATAATAAACTTTGAATTTTAGTACTGAAAAATAAAATATAATAATAAACTATTTTTAAAAAAACATATGGTTGAGATAAGTTTATATCAACATGTAATATGAATGACCAATCATATCACCATAAGTGTGTAAAATTTTTGATAACTAATAATCAAAATAATTGAATATATTTGTGTGATGTAAAATATGCGTTTAGACGTTTTAGATTATATAAGCAGCGAATTTATTATATAGTTTCAAACGGTTAATTCTTTTATTTTTTTACATATATGCCACGAATCTGAGATTTATAGAATGATAGATCTTTAAAATTTATGTGTTTCTAATCACGAAGTCACCAAAGATCTATATATATGAAGTTACATAATTTTAATTTGCTATTGAGTGTCCGCAAAAAAAAAAAAGTTGCATGATTTGCCATTTGGTTGTTTTTGCATATCAACCTTCAGGTTGGCTTTGCACCATTTTTATTCTAATAGATAGATTTGAAACTCAGATTTAAAATTATATCATACTTTGATGTGCGAACTCTAATAGTATATACAGTACAGACAATCTAGTAACTAATCAGGGGTTTTATTTATTTTTATTGCGCTTGCCTCAGTTTATGTGGATTTCTGTATTATTTTTGGTTCTCTTTTGGTGACAAAAGGTTTTATTTTTGGGTTTATTAATTAGAGCTATTATGTTTGAAGTTTTTTTTGTATTTTTTGAAAACTATTATGTTTGAAGTTGGCATCAAGACATGAATGTTGCGGTCTAGATTTGATATAAATTTTCCTTAATTTTACTAACAAGTTTTGATATCTTTTATGCTTTTTTTTTGTAGCTTCGATCTCAAAAGAATTATTCTGAAAGAGACGAACCATCAACTGAAACAAATGAAAGAAGAGAAACAGATGAAAGAAGTGAAAGAAGAGTAACAAATAATACAACAGCGTCACCATCATCTGATAATATTGTTGGAGGTGAGTTTAGCAAACCCCCCACAAATTAGCTCGGTCCATTAATCGTCCAAGCCGTTTTATGAATTAAAGCCCAACAAACCAACCGCTCTGGTCACGCGTCAGTTCGGGCGTCGGGTTCAAGACAACAACCGTTTAAATCTTTACTATAAATACACTCATCTCATTTATTGAGAAAAGGCTCTGAAAATCAAAGGAAAAGAATATATACTCTTATCTTCTGAAAACTATCTTGTTTACCGAACTAAATTCTATGAGTAAACCGAGCCTGATTACTATACCGACCTGATTACTATATCGAACTCTATTCTACTCAACGAAAATCTCGACCTATCTTAAGTAAACTTGTTGTGATCTTATCCTCCAACAAATATTACAGTAAGTTTTTTTTTAAAATGTTTAGTGATTGGTAAATGATTTGATGGTTATTTTTTTTTATTGTTTTAGAAATCTCATGATTCTGAGATAGCAAAACGAACAAGATGACAACAAAAACTGATTTTTTATACCTTTTATCAAAAAAAAAAGATGACCCAAAAAAAAAAAAAAAATAGCAAAACGAACATCTAATAAGCTTACTAAACAATTGTGAGTTTCCGTTGGGCTATAAATAGAAATTACTTTGGGCTTTGATAAAAAAGAAAAAAGCTGCGTTGGGCTTTGATTAAACGGACTTTGGATTTTATTTTTAAAAAGTCACGTGTTCTCTCACGTGATTGTCTTCATCGTTTCGAACATTTGGCGAAAAAAAGATGTTAGGGTTTGAAATTGTCGCTGGGAATCAAATAATCTGATAAGCTAAACTGTGTCATCATCATCTATGGCAAGGAGATAGACACAGTATCATAATATCTATATAAATTTACCTCCTTTGATTTTACAAATTTACTGTTCTGCCACTATATCTTGAAAAAACTTATCCATGATTCTCACCTCTTCTTACCCAATCATTCTGATTTCTTATTTCTTTCTCTGCCTTTATGTAACGCTTGAAATCACAGTCAAGTAGACAACACTAAATTCTATTCTGTGATTGCTCTGTTGCTGTATTAAATTAGCTTCAGTCACTATAACAATGGCGAATGGGTTGTTGCAGCCTAAACTCTTGACAGAAGCTGTGAAGGGTTTGCATTGGAGAAACTCTGTGGAGCTTCTCAAGTTGCTTAAAGATAATGAAGATTTCTCTATTTGCTATAATTCTGGACAAGGACAACCACACAAGGTGCAATAGTTTTGCTTTTTCAATTTTTTTTTTCTCAAAATTTTCGTAAATTACTGATTTTTTTAGCTCTTTTCAGATTGATGTAGAAAAAATGGTGAAAATGTTACCTAAGCACCTCATTGCGGTGCTTATGGGTCCTGATAAAGAAGGAAAATTCCAATATGTATTGTGTGGGATCAGATTGTTGCAGACGTTGTGTGATCTAACATCTCGTCACTCTAAACTCGACCAGGTTCCATCTTTATTATATGTGTTTATGAACTTGAAAAAAGAATTGGACTTTATGCGTCTTTCACTATGGAAAAGTATTTAAGAAAATGTGTGTTTCTTTTTGTTGTTTTGCTGCATATTGTGATAGGTCTTGCTTGATGATGTGAAATTATTAGGAGAGATGATTCATCTGGTGTTCTTTGTGATGCTAATTCTTAGCCATGATAGAAAGGTTCTTTTCCTAAAAAACCTTCTTTGTGTCTCCTCGTGTTTCTCTCTCAAGTTGTGATTCATGTCTGTTGCTTTTTGTTTTTCCAGAAAAGCTGCAATTCAGATAAAGAATCATTGATAGAGGCCACATTGGTGGCTTCTTGTCTCCACCTGTTTCACGGGTTTATCTCTCCTATCTCCCAAGATATTGTTCAAGTCTTGCTTGCCGAACGCAGGGTATGAAACTATGACCTTATCATGATGTGCTTGAAATGCCAACATGAGGAAATAATATATGACCTTATGCTTTGAGATCTTGTTTTCTGCTGCCTTTGGATTAGTTTGATCTGATTCTTGTTTTTCTCATCTAGGTTGATATGTTTATAGAAAGTGCCTTTGGAGCTGTTCATAATGTTGTGAGATCTTTGACAAAGAAGTTGATGTATCGACCAACTGACGTCCCAGAAAGGTCAGGGCCGAGTTCTGTAGGGGAGGTTAACTTCCACTGTCAGCAAGCTGAAGCTGCTTTGCAGTTCCTTCATTCTCTATGCCAACAAAAACTGTTTAGAGATCGTCTTGCTAATAACAAGGTTTCTCTAATGCTTGGTGTTTAAAGCTTGTGATGCATCAATCTTAGATTAACTAGCCTCTTGTACATTTATCACCAGTTGCCACTAATCCATTTTGCTAAATTGGTAATGTTGTGAAAGACGAATCTCAGAAGTAGGTTTTCTTATACTCTTCTTTCAGGAGCTATGTGGAAATGGTGGTGCTCTTATGCTAGCTCAATCCATACTATCACTGGATATTACACCGGCATTTGTTGGAGCAACCATAACGATAGCATCCATTTCAAGAATGAAAGCAAAAGTCCTTTCGATTGTAAGTCTGTCGAAACTTTGCCTAGTATTTCTATATTTACATCCTGTTATTCTTACCAAAATTCACGTTCTTGCAGTTGCAGCATGTGTTTGAGGCAGAAAGTGTCTCATTCCTTGACAACGTTGCAGATGCAGGAAACTTGCATTTAGCCGAAGCTATTGTTTCAGAGGTTAGTCCTAACAAGAGGCTCTGCTCTAAAATCTATAGGATGTTTTCCTTCTAGATTTTGAAAAACGTTTACAACTGGGTTGGCACTGCTACCTATGGAGATCCAATTCAAATTGACAATTTTGCGGGTTTTGATACGTTGTAACTAGTCATAGATCAAGCCTCACTGCAAAAGGCTCATGTTGGCTTAGTGATAATCAGCTGTACTCTAGTGTCTAAACCTACAGTTTCCTAAATGGCACACGTTGTTAAATTTACATTTTGCACTTTTCTGTTCCCATATTCTCTCCAGGAAAGTTATCTATGTGAAGTTAGCATTGACCTATTTAGTGATGCTGTATCTGTAATCTAGGTTCTTAAATTATTGACGCTTGGCCTTTCTAAAGCTTCCAAGGCTACTGCTTCTCCTGACTACCCAATGGGGTTTGTGCTACTTAACGCTTTGCGCTTGACTGATGTGCTGACGGATGACTCAAATTTTCGTCCTTTTTTCATGGATCATTTTGTAAGTTTCAAATTAATTAACTTCTGTTTCTGCAAAAGTCTCTTGTTTTTTTTGGCACATATTGATTCTTTATCCAGGATACAATCTGATTATAATCTAATTGCGCTACCCAAATTCTGTAATTTGATGTGTGACTGATGTTTAAATCTTATCTCCAGAGCAAGGTTCTCAGCGCGGTATTTTGTCTCTCTCATGGAGAATTCTTGTCAATGTTGTGCTCCTCTGATCTTCCTTCAAGGGAGGATGATGCGAATGTGGATTACGATCTGTTTACATCAGCCGGATGGGGTTTAAGTGTATTTTCATCTATCGGGCAACAGTCCACACCTCAGTTCAAGCTCAGTTTACAAAATAACCTCAGCATGGCTTCATACGCACATCAAAGAACATCCTTATTTGTTAAAGTGATCGCTAATCTTCACTGCTTCATTCCCAACATCTGCCAAGGTGATTTTTATTTCTGCCACTACCTTCTTCATTTTCCTGTATTATATCGTTGGTTTGCCTTCGTTTGTTACTATGTGTATTTGCTGTTAATATCTGCAGAACAAGATAGGAACCGTTTCATTCAGAATTTTATGAGTGGATTGCGAAATGATCCTTCAAGCATATTGGTTACTATGTTACCATGCTCTACATATACCCCGGTGGCACAGAGAGGCACTGGTGTTTGCAGAAACCTATGTGTGTATCTTTATCCCAAGACGCATATATTATATTATATACACATGTTTTGGTGATTTCATTATGATGGATATTTGTATTTGTAGGTTCTCTGTTGCGTCATGCAGAATCCTTGATCCCTAGTTCTCTCATTGAGGAAGATTTCCTGATTTTCAGGTGACAGAAACCCTCTTCAATCATTCTACATGTCACCTATGACTATATTAAAGGTTTTATACTCTCGAGCTGTGCTGTTTAATATCGCCGTTGATATATATTTTTTCGGGATATTGTCTCATGCAGGGTGTTCTGTGACCAGTTGCAACCGCTAATCCTTTCTGAGTTTGAGGAAAGTCAAGTACAGGTGAAGGTAACAAAGCTTATTGCTCTCTTCTACATTGCTTTTACAATTGTCTGGTTTTGTTTATGATTATCTGTTTAGTTACACTGATACAAATAACTGTCAAGGTTTCACTCATGTCGAATATATGTTGAATTTCTACAACAGGTGGTCTTTTTCTAACTGTATAATGTTATGTTTGTTGTAGGATATTCAAGGTACAGGAGGCAATTTATCTGGTAAGCAGCAGAGAAAAGAGCCTCTGAATCTTAACAATGGAGAAACTTCAGAGAATTCTGATGTCCGAATTGAAGGTACAATGACAAAGCAAGGCGTGAACGAGTTAAAAGAGAGCGACGCAGATGTGAGCAATCTTGAAACCAGTGGTTCAGATACAAGCTCTAACAGAGGGAAGAGTCTGATTGATCGGGTTGAAGATGCAGAGTTGGTTCAGACTATGAGCAAACTGTTTAAAGGGAGTGGGTCGGGAGAGGTGAAGGAGGATGAGAAAGCTGAAGCCTTCCTTGTGTTTGAGAAGCAGAGGAAGAGACGGAAACGTAGTATTATGAATGATGATCAAATGGGGATGATCGAGAAGGCGCTTGCTGAAGAACCTGATATGCAGCGGAATTCAGCTTCAATACAGTTATGGGCTGATAGATTAAGTCAAACCGTGAGTTCAACAATTCTACTCTCTTTAATTTTCAACCTGTATTACAACGTCTGCCCCTTACTGTTGATTACACGATTTTGCAGGGTTCGGAGGTTATCACATCTTCGCAGTTGAAAAACTGGTACTTTGCTTCTTTTTTTTTTTTTTGTTTCTCGTACTCATTATTTCTTGATCTGACATTGATAGTTTATTCCTCAGGCTGAATAACCGAAAAGCGAAGCTAGCTCGAGCAAACAAGCAAACGGGGCCAGTCCGTGATAACAATAGCTCAGGGGATTTACCAGAGAGTCCTGGAGATGAAAACACTTGGCAGCAGAAACCAACAACACCATTAATAGATCAAACTGCATCAAGAAACCCGAAAACAGGAGAGTATCCGATGAGATCATCTTCATCATCAGAAGAAGGGATAAAGAAAGGGCAACATGTGAGGCTTATGGACGAAAGAGGAGACAAGATCGGGAAAGGAATCGTGGTGAGAACAGATGGTGAATGGTACGGTTTAAGCTTGGAGACAAGACAGGTTTGCATAGTTGAAGTGATGGAGCTTAGTGGGTCTTATGATTGGAGCAAAAGGCTGATCCCTTATGGTTCTGATGATGTTGGGAGGACTTTTGGAGAGGCGAATTCGAGGTTTGGAGTAATGAGAGTGGCTTGGGATATCAACAGGCTCCAATTTGATCACTAGGTTTTTGGTCTTTTTAACTGTTTAGAGATTCTCTTTTCATCTATATATCTCTCTCTTTCTCTAGTCTTTCTCTAGTCTTTCTCTAGTCTTTGAGAATACTAATGGCCGTTACGGTTCGACTTTATCGTTTTTTTTGGTTCATAATTTTTAACTAATTTATAAATTCATGTAAGATTAAGAAAATTTTAGTGATTATAAAATTAGACATTTGAATTTTAAAATAACAATGTTTACTTTATATTTGAGTTTCTGTAAGTTTTGCTTCCAATATGTGTAAATCCTATTGTAGATTTTGATATTGAATAATAAGTCAAATTTTAACTTAGAATATAGAAATCATTGAATGAGCGTAAATCGAAGAAGTAATCAATTTGAGCTTTAGACAATGAATTCCATACTGACTAATTAATGATTATTCGAATATTTGGAAACAGTAGTATATAAGGCCATATCTTATAAGTTATTTCTAATAATTTTTTTTTGAAAAGGTATATAGTTTAAGAAAATTCAAACTTGAAAGTTTTGATTAAGTGTTAAATTAGATATGCTTTTCTTCTACATTATGTATCTTCTACCACTACTAAATGACATAATATAATAATGTTATTAAATTTGTTTTATTATAATTATTTAAAATTCAAATAGCATATATTAAAATTAGCAAATATTATATGCACATAATTAAATTACATATCCCTCTAAATCCAATCAATCAGCCGTTAACAGACAAAAAAAAATAACCTTTCATCTCACAGAGTCAGGGGTATTCTCGACATTTCAAACACACATAAAGCCGTTGACTAGAGAAAAATAAGACTAAAACGCCTTTTCTATCAGCAGAAAACGCTGTCCTCCAAAAATCGCCGGAGCAACGTTTCTTTTTTTTTTTTTCTAAATTAGTCTCGGGGAAAAAAAAAAGGTTTTATTTAGCGAAGAAGACAGAGTCCGCCGTGACTCGCCACCATTATCCGCCGTGAAGTCTTACTTCCTCCGATCTGAAGTTTCTACGAAGTTCTTTCATCATTGCCGTAGTATTGATTCGTTTTCTAGGTTTCATTTTCTTCATTTTTTTTTGCTTCATTTTTGCTGTTGTGGGGAGCGATTTATACGCGCAAAGTGGTTTCAATGGCCTCGAAACAGTGGCTAAATCCAGCTCCTCAGTACAAACCCCTAGAAACCTTTTGGGATGATGAAGAAGACGCTCCTGGTCCTAGATGCGCTCATACACTTACGGCTGTTGCAGCTACCAAGACTCATGGCCCTCGACTCATACTTTTCGGCGGCGCCACCGCTATTGAGGGTGGAAATTCTTCTGTACCTGGGATCAGTAAGTATCCCCCAATTGAAGTTGAAATTTTCATTTTCGGACTTCGAATTTTGTTTGGTTTGATCTGGAGTTGCCTGATGTTGCTTGGGGTTGTTTTCTAGGGTTAGCTGGAGTTACCAATACGGTGCATTCTTATGATGTTCTGACTAGGAAGTGGACAAGGTAATTGAGACACTGTTAAAGATTTTCTTGTTTTGGTTTACTGTTTCCTTCAAAATCCACATTGGTTTGATGGAATTGTGCAGGCTCAAACCGGCTGGTGAGCCTCCGTCTCCTAGAGCTGCTCACGCCGCAGCTGCAGTTGGCACCATGGTCGTTTTTCAGGTTATTATTTATTGATCAAATAATCAAACCAATTATTGTTTCTTGCAATGTGCAAATGTGAAAGCCTTCTGATCGATTATTAGTATGGCATATACTTATGCTTGTCTAATTAATAGGGTGGCATTGGTCCGGCCGGGCATTCTACTGATGATCTTTACGTTCTTGATATGACTAATGATAAGTTCAAGTGGCACAGGTGGGATTCTTTACAAATTTACCAGTTCCGTCTCTCTTTGCTATCTATTTGATTGATTTTAATATTATTTCATTTAATGCGTGTTCAGGGTGGTTGTTCAAGGGGAGGGTCCAGGCCCTCGCTATGGCCATGTTATGGATTTAGTTTCTCAGAGGTATCTTGTCACGGTCACTGGAAATGATGGTAAGAATATGTCTTTTTTTGTCCTTCTGTTTTTCTATATGGAAACTTTTAGTTTTCATTATTCTTTTTTATTTCTTAAAGAATCCAGATATCCTAACAAAACGTTGTCCTTCTCTGTATGGATACAGGTAAACGAGCTCTTTCCGATGCTTGGGCATTGGATACAGCTCAGAAACCATATGTATGGCAGAGATTGAACCCAGACGGTGACCGACCCAGTGCTAGAATGTTAGTGATTAAGTTAATATGAATGGCTGTTGTATACCAACTGGTTCTTCAACTGAATTTTTTTATAATTTGATATTTCTGCATAGGTATGCTACTGGCAGTGCTCGTTCTGATGGCATGTTTTTGCTCTGCGGTGGAAGAGACACCTTAGGAGTGGTATACATTTTTTCTCTTTTAATTTCTTGTGCAGAAATTAGTAGTCCTTTTTCCTAGGATAGGGCTAGATAAGTTACAGTAATCTCAAATCCCGGAGCTCTGCTTATTTTGTTAATAAGATTCAAATTTTTAGATGTTATGTTTTCGTCTTCTTCATGAATTCTGGCATATTCACTTATGTTTCCGTGTGTCCGCAGCCATTGGGAGATGCTTATGGGCTATTGATGCATAGAAATGGTCAGTGGGAATGGACTCTGGCTCCAGGTGTAGCTCCTTCTCCAAGATATCAACATGCTGCGGTAAACCAAATCACCCTCTAGTTTTGAAAAACAAACTTCTGAAGCGTTGACCAATACTAGTATCACAGAGGACTGCAAATTGAAGCTTTAGAAATTGAGTTGACTATTGTTTTCCTTCTAAACGAAATGAGTGATGAGGGATTTGATTTCGTCTACAATACCATACTCTAATCCTAGCCATTGCAATGAGTTCTTTGATATCTTTTCATATCAGGTTTTTGTAGGTGCAAGATTACATGTCAGTGGAGGTGTTCTGAGAGGAGGCCGCATGATAGATGCTGAAGCATCTGTTGCAGGTAATACTTAATGGCTGTTTTATCTGGGGTTTGTTTCACAAGCGTTTTCTGGAGATGATGGTCAGCTACTGCTCATAGGTTTAACTCCCTCCATTTTTTTATCTTTCTAATTGTTACGGAATCTTTCTTCTCGCAGTGCTTGATACTGCCGCCGGTGTATGGTTGGATAGAAATGGGCAAGTTACTTCTGCACGCGGCAGTAAGGGACAAATCGATCAAGATCCGTCTTTTGAACTTATGCGACGCTGTCGCCATGGCGCCGCATCAGTTGGAATCCGGATCTATGTGCATGGTGGTCTTAGAGGAGGTAAGCCTGATATTTTGCTTTTTATACAACAAAATGGCTAAGTTTATTGTGGTACATATACTTTCGTGGCACACTTACATTTCTCATAGTTTAAGTTAATGTCTCAAGTCATATATTTTTCCTCAAAGTATGACAATTACAGTAATTTTATTTCCGCTCAGATGTGTTGCTTGACGATTTTCTAGTCGCTGAAAATTCAACATTCCAGTCAGACATCAGTTCTCCTTCTACTCCCAGGTTTTCTTATGCCGCACGTCCTCCTTCGGGCTCTGAAGCAGCCCTCTCCATGTCTGAGGGACCGAGGTCTATCCCATTTCTTACATTCTTTTGGTTTACACTTAACTGTATCTAGTTGTTTTAGCATTACTTATCTTTCTTTTCTCCCAAATGCTATCAGCTTGGACGGAAATTCGTTGGAGAAATTGACGGAGGCTTCTGCAGCTGAAGCAGAGGTAGCTAGTTCTGTTTGGCGAGCTGCACAATTAGATTCTGCTAGTCTGGATGAAGAACCCCCTGCCTCGGATGCCAGCTCGTCAACTGTAGAATATACAACTGATGGTACTGAAACTGAAAGAGATGTCAGGCTACATCCGAGAGCTGTATGTTAATCCCTAATATTACATTTCTCTCTTTTATTTTTATAGAATGATCTTTCATGCCTAAGATATATTTGGTTGCTTAGTTCGAAATAATTCCAACGAAATGTATGCTTTAATAACTGTTATATCTTATCTTTCACCTATTTGATTACCAAACTATCACATTTTATAGGTTGTGGTAGCAAAGGAGACAGTTGGCAGCCTGGGCGGCATGGTAAGACAGCTAAGCTTGGATCAGTTTCAGAATGAGAGCCGGCGGATGGTTCCCATGAATAATAGCGACGTGCCACAACCCACCAAGAAGTTCACGAGACAGAAGTCTCCTCAAGGCCTGCATAAAAAGGTATCATTCTTCTGCAATCTTCTTATCCTCCTGGACATTGTCACAGACTCATAGTTGATATCTACTAATATGCTGCTCCTTGCAGGTCATTTCTGCTTTGTTGAGACCTCGAAACTGGAAACCTCCTGGAAATAGGAAGTTTTTCTTGGATTCGTACGAAGTTGGGGAACTCTGTTATGCTGCTGAACAAATATTTATGCATGAACAAACGGTTCTTCAGCTAAAAGCTCCTATTAAAGTCTTCGGCGATCTCCATGGGCAGTTTGGCGATTTAATGCGGCTGTTTGATGAATATGGATTTCCCTCAACAGCTGGAGACATCACGTAAGTATAAGCAAACGATTGAATGTTGTGGAGTTTTGCTAAAAGATATTCACTGAATCTGTAACGTATTTGCCTCAGGTATATTGACTATTTATTTTTGGGAGATTACGTTGACCGGGGACAACACAGCCTGGAGACTATAACTTTGCTGCTTGCATTGAAGGCAAGCCGGTGCCTAATTTCAGATCACCCATATTACTAGTTTCATTCAAATTGTGCTTCTTGGTTTTATTGGTTCTGAGATATTTCTGTGCAGATTGAATATCCGGAGAATGTTCACTTGATTCGTGGAAATCACGAGGCTGCTGACATTAATGCATTATTTGGTTTCCGTCTTGAATGCATAGAAAGAATGGTACATGCCTCTCTGCAGAAATATACAATTTCTTTTTCGCTAGCTTTTTTGCCAAGACTAAACCTGCTCTGTACTTTTACCAGGGAGAGAATGATGGTATCTGGGCATGGACAAGATTTAATCAGCTTTTCAATCATCTTCCCCTTGCTGCACTCATTGAGAATAAAATTATATGCATGCATGGTGGAATTGGGAGGTCAATCAGTTCAGTGGAACAGATCGAGAAGATTGAAAGGCCCATAACAATGGACGCTGGATCCCTTGTTCTAATGGACTTATTATGGTAATCCATCCTTTTTGCTCCTGCTTGCATATCGATCACTATTTCTGACATCCCCGAGTCATAATGTCTTTTTTCCAAGTACAGGTCTGATCCTACAGAGAACGATAGTATTGAGGGTTTAAGACCAAACGCCAGAGGACCTGGTCTTGTCACATTTGGAGTTAAACACCTTTATACCCCCTCTTATTGTCGTTTTTCATTAATATTATTTTTGGGTGACAATCACTGAGAGCGTAGTCTTGATATTGCAGCCTGATCGAGTCACAGAATTCTGTAAGAAGAATAAACTACAGCTAATTATTAGGGCCCATGAATGTGTAATGGACGGATTCGAAAGGTTTGCTCAAGGACAGTTGATTACACTTTTCTCCGCCACAAATTACTGCGGTGAGGAGAAACAAAACCTACCAAAATTTTCATCTTTCATGTATGTTTGTATTCTTGGATAGGCTTGAATTAAAGAAAAAAAACGTTGTGATGCTTTTCTAAACAGGAACTGCGAACAATGCGGGAGCTATATTGGTGGTTGGCCGAGGATTGGTGATTGTTCCTAAGTTAATTCATCCTCTTCCACCTCCCTTCTTATCTCCAGAGAATTCTCCAGAACATTCTGGGGATGACGCTTGGATGCAGGTAACAACACTTAAACTACTCATTCTGTTCAAGTTAATTCAAATCCATACATGAACACTTTTACTACCATCATAAAACCACACTCTCCAAAATAATAAAACTTGAAACTTGTTTCAGCCACAAACTGGGTAACTTTACCTTTGTAATATTTATTGTCCTGTTCCAAGAAACATTTGGCCTAAACCTGAAACACGTAGAGTTCTGGAACTAGGAACAAGACATTTTCCTAGCATCTACATATGTTGCATAATGACTTTTTTTCAGCCACAAAAGCGAGCAACTTGATCTTAGTTAGTAGTTATGTGTGTGCATACCAATAAAGTCTCCAAAAATCTTCACTTTGGACAGTCCTAGTACAGTTTATGTATCTATATGTTTTGTTTAAGCTACGAACCAGGCACTGAACCGGTAACTACACAATTTATCTGTCGCAGGAGCTGAATATCCAGAGACCGCCGACTCCAACACGAGGCAGGCCACAACCAGATTTTGACAGAAGCTCGCTTGCATACATTTGAATCTGATTGCATTCCTGGTTTCTGCTTCCAAGTCATGATGTCAAATTGGAACCAACAAAAATTGGATTTTGAGTACAACTCTATACAAGTATAGTAAGACTTATGGTTCAAAAGTTTGTAGTGTTCATATACTCTGCCGCACATGTGTAACATAACTTACTTACCACCTGAGAATGAGAATGACATAGCCCCTTCTTCTTTTTTTTTTTGCTT